>WTSP01006820.1:72258-94784 GCA_025331215.1 Actenoides lindsayi | reverse complement strand
CAGGCCCTGCTCAAAAGTCCCTCCCCATCTTTCTGACAGGCCCCTTGAAGTTCTGAAAGGCCCCAAGAAGGTCTCCCTGGAGCCTAAATAATCTGAAGCAGTGTCTCCTTCCCCAGATGGTTGTTCCCACGTAAAATCCTGGATAAGGAATCACACCATTTCTAATCATATGTAACAATCCTGCCTCTGCCTTCCCAGGGATGTTATTGACATACATCTTTCTTTCCAATCTCTAAATTTCATGCAAGCAGACAGATATAGATCATATTTGAGATGTCTACTTCTTTTTGAAAAGTGTTTTCATTCGGCCAATGAATTCAAAAGCACCACATCGGGTGTTACCATGTGACTCACAGCCTGGTGGGGTTAGGTGATATTCGGGGGGATTTGCATACCTTACTGACAAAAGTGTCTATGAAAATCTTGGCCTCAAGGACATATTTTTCACTGTAAACTCTTTTAGGATGAAGAATCAAGCCCTAATTGGAAGGGAACCAGGTTGACAACAGTAAGGATTGGGATGTTTGTTTCCAATTACACATAAAAGGCAAAAGTGATTTTAACAGAGATGTCCAAACCCTTGTTGTTGTCCCATCTTATGCACAATACTTGGAGTTACCCAGATCTGTTGTTCAGGCAGGAACGGTGAATCAGATGGGGCAGTGGTGGTGTCCCCATGATCCCTGGAGGGGTTTCCAATCCATGGATATGTGGTGCTGAGGGACAGGGGTTAGTGGTGCCCTGGCAGTGCTGGGTTCATGGTTGGACTCAATGATCTGAAAGGTCTATTCCAACCAAAACAATTGTATGGTTCTGTGATATGTAAGGAAAAAAACCAACATATTAAGCAGCAACCAAAGTTCGAAGTCCAAAGCCCTGCCTCCAGCACTGCTTTTGACTCATGTTTCAGAGCCTGACATTATCTTTGCCCTGCAAAAAGTTAGGGACACTTATCTTCCTCAGTATTGTGTTGGTGGAGAGTGAAGCAAAGGTTCCCCTGTGGGGCCCTGTGGCCTAAGGTGCCTGTGCCTCAGCCTTTTAGGGCAAAGAAGGTGCAGTTTCCTCTGTGTGTGGGTTTGGTAATCTTTTTATTTTGTTTTAAATAAACACAGAAAATCACAGCAGAATCAGACTTTGATATTGTTGAAGGCATTTTTTTTGCATGACTCAAGCAAAAGGCTTTGGGAATCAGCTCCTATTAACAACCGCCCTGCTCCCTGCAAGGATTAAATAGCACAAATTATAATGCATGAAAAACCAGGCTCATATGAAATAAGAGGCTGAAATGTGCAGCCCTGATAGCCGTTGGCCACCGGAGCCAGCCTGCCAGTAGTGGCTCGCACGCCTGCTGCGGTGAGGTTCACCACCCCACCGACTCACAGACCACTTCTGCACTCAGGTCCAGAGCACAGACTTCACCTCCTTAGTGCAGCCGGGATGGTTTTTATTCCCTCATTTATCATTTAATCTCTGAGAATAACGCAGTCGTGGAGTAGCCGAAGCTGTTTGCCAATCCGAGCTGAATTCAGCAAATAGCTTCAGCCATGCAAAACATGAACATGAATCCTGGACAAGAGAATGCAACGCCATTTGTCATTTCTAGGATTAAGTGTTTTGATTATTTGTACGGTTTTTGAGCAATCACTTTGGCATAATTCATTACACGGTAGGAGAGTTCTTCCCCTTGCACACCCCAATGACGAGTGATGAGAAAAAAAATCCATTCCTGACAAATTTGAATGTCTCTCTTCAAATTGTTCCCATTTGACTGTAGAAAAGGAGAATCTGAAGGGCTTCACCAGCTGGGTGTATGCTGAGCATCATGCTTTGGGCACCCACTGGGGAGGTGGGAAAAGGAACATCTGTGTGCAGCTGGGTAGGGATTAAAGCCCTTTCCCAGGAGATCAAAAATTTGTTCTTCCAAATTCCTGCCCTGAAGACTGGGCTGTGGGTCCCCCTGTTGTTGAGTGGACTTGCTCTTACCCTTACCCTGAGCAAGTTGTACAACCTTTTCCTGTTGCATTTGATGTCTCATGAGAGCACAGACACACAGAGAAGACTTGCAGCGAAGCTGAAGCAAGGGAAATTGTTGCTGTATTCACATATTAGAGTGCCTAAGATCTGATCTGATCTCCTTGCAGCCTTCTCCCATGTGGGATGCTACTGAGCTGAGCCAGAGGCTGGAAATACCTTCCCTACATTAAGCCTGTGCCTGGTGGGACATTTCCGCAATGCCTGGAGGTGACTGTGGGGTTGGGAGCAGGTGCTGTGCTTTGAGCATCCCTGCTGCTCCCCCAGCAATGCTGGGTTGCAGTCAATTCACAGCTCTGGTGGCTGTGGGAGAGAGCAGAGGGACTTCTCAGGGGCTTGTTCTCTGGCTGGCTGACCTGTCCTTCCTCCACACCATGGGGAAAATGTCTGGACAAGAGCTACTTGTTTCACAGACAAGCCTTGTACGAACAGTAAAAGAAACTGGAGACCTGTGATATACACCCAGGCTGCTGGTTTAATTTTCACCTGCCACGCAAGAGAATAGACAGGGAAATATTTACACACAGCAAAATTCTCTTGCACTGAACTATTCCAGGAATTCAAAGCCCAGGAGAGCACTGCTGCCAGCAAAGTCAATTCTCTTTACCTCTTAACCAGGGCATTAAGCTGCAGTTAGTGATCCTCAGTGATCAATGCAAGAGAAAGATGGAGAGGTATGGTGAGCAGGGTTCACCAAGAGTCGTCTGCTGGCCTTGCCTTCTGCTCAGCCACATCCATCCTCCTTTATGGCCCTCTACATAACTTTATGCCATCAGGGTAGAAGGAAATCTCTTATGGAAGCACAGCAGAGAGTGTTTCTTTCCCTCTGCACCAGAGCATCTGAAAATATTAACGTTACTCAGATTTGTAGCTGACTTAAACTTTGGAGTCATTTGGATTTAAAGTTTAAATTCTCCCCTGTGAGAAGGACCCGGGACTCGGATCCTTCACCAGCTCTATCTGGTATAAGCCCTTAAATCCAATTTGGATTTGTGCCAGATGAATCTCACAGCTCTCAGTCTGATACGTCCCCAAACGTTATTAACCTTCCCTCAAATAGTGAGCTAACACTAAGCTCTTCTTCCTTGCTCGTGTTCACGAGTTACTGGGAGTCTCCTGGAAAGTGGAGAGGTGGTTTTCTTCCTCAAAGCTCCAGTTTTTGGAGTCATGTTATCACCTGAGCCTCTGCTTTTGGACAGAGAAAAGTCTGCCAAGGAAAACTGTATTCATCACCAGAGGAACAAGGCAGATAAAAAGGAATACTTGTGTATTTTCTGTTAACTCTCTTTAGCTTTACACCAATCTTACAGCTTTTAGGTGGAGAGAATGTACGCTCAAGCCCGTGGTGTTTTCTGTAGAAATTAAGAGTTTCCCCCTGATTTTTGGCTGTTCAAATCCAGAAACTTGATTGCTGAAAGGAGAGTATTCACCACTGTCCCTGTGTGATGCCAGTACCACTGCTGGGTGCCAGCCCAGAGGAGATAAGCAAAAGGGCTCAGCCATGGCCTCAGCTATAACTCCACTCTGGAAAGGCACAGAGGCCTCAGTTTTAGAGCAGAACTTCTTTATTCTAGTGGGCTAAACCCTCAGGAGGCAGTCAGGAATTAAACAGAAACATTGGGGCATGATGTGTGTTCATGCTCCCAGCATGGCTGACTGCAGAGCACTTTCCCATGCTGCTCCAGAAGGCTGAGGACCTTGCCTTTACCTTTATTGCCATTCTATTCAGCAGAAAGATTTAAGCAAAACAAGAGACCATTGCCTCAGATATCTTAAGATAATAATTCTCTATGATGAAGTGCTAAGTATATTCCATTTGTGCTTTATATTGCCATTAATATGCACATGAGATTAAGGAAATGTGCTTGCTGGTGAGGAGCAGCCTGGTAAGTGTGTGCTTAAGCAGCATCTGCACATGGAGGTGCTACATCAAGGCACAGTCACTTTAGCTTCATAAAATCATAGAATACTTTGAGATGGAAGGAACCTCTAAGATCATCTAGTTACAACCCCCCTTCCATGGGCAGGGAAACATCCCACTAGACCAAGTTGCTCAAAGCCCCATCCAACCTGGTTTTGAACACATCCAGTGATGGGGCATCCACAACTTCCCTGGGCAGTCTGTGACAGTGTCTCATAGCCCTCATGGTGAAGAATCTTCATGTGCAATTGGGGATTTTAGATGTATAGATAAAAGTGAAATGAAATTTGTGAAACCACATCACTGGTAGAAGAATCTTACTCTGAAAAGCTACATGCAATGAATCCCTTTGACCCTCAGAGCAGAGCACCAAGCCACATGGACCTTCACTGGAGAGCAGCAGGTTGGAGAAGGCTGCAATTGCAGCTCCATACGGGCAATGTTGCAGGGTCACAGGCTCAGCAACCCACTCATGCCCCCCCCCTTCACTTCAGCAGGTATTTGAGCCCAAGAAGGAGCCTACGTGAATCTGATGAAGAAAAAATGAAAACACTTGAAAATGCTATTTTGAGGCTTACGGAACTTGAATAAATGAGCATATTAACTATTCAATTATCTATGGCATTTTGAATATTTTATAATTCAGCCCACTCCTTCCTCTTTGCTATGACAGCATCCCTTTGCAAGAGCTGAGTGATCTTTCAGGAAGATGTTGGAAGTCCTCCTCTCCAGCCTGCAGTGTCCAGGGACTTTGATGAACTCCTAGATGTGGTGCCCAGGCAGCAGCTAAAGGAAGGTGGTCATTCTTTTCTTTGAGTTGCCTTTGCCATTTTATATCTTAGGGTTGCTCTAATGTCTAACTTACTAGTTTCCCATGTTTATTTCCTTTTTGTGATCTGTAGGCTGGAAAGAGAGATGTACTGGTTGTAGTTCGGTTTAGTGGTGTGTACAGGGAGGAGAGTTCTGCCAGAGTTATTGTGGGTTATGGTGAGTTAGAAGTTTCTTCATGTTCAGTTTTCAGAGAGGTCTTCACCTTTAAGGATTTACTGTTCCTCTCTTAAAATTTGTTCCTATCAAGGTTGAAAGATTTATGTGATCAAAATACCACTATCAAGCACAAAATGTAGGATTCATCTGATCAAAAGCTGATGCCTACATATACACATATATCATATCCAATATATATATATACATATCTCATACCTTCTCATCTCCATTTCCACTAGAATCAGTAGAAATCCCATGACAAAATACTTCTCATACCAGCAGAGACAGTGGAAGCAGAAGAGTCCTTCAAAGGGATTGGACTAGATGACCTTTAAAGATCCCATCACAACACAAACCATTCTGTAGTTCCATGATTCTGTGTTTTCTTTCCACCGACAAAATAATTGAGGCCACCCAGGTGACCCTGAGGACTTTAAAGGAAATAAGAAAGGTGCCTTCACAAATTGCTAATTAGCAACCTGTGTTAAAACCATCCCCTCATCAGCTGTTGGCCAAAGTCCATAGGAGATGAAGCTGCTACCAAGCCTGTTCATGGGTCTAGGGGAGCCTCTTTTGCAGGCTTGTGGAGGTGGGGATTGTTTTTTCTTGATGTGAGCAGCTCTTCCTGGTAATGTAGAAGAGCAAAGCTACAGAGCTGTCTTGTGAATTGTCAGAGTTACTCTGGAGGTTTGGTTTAGCTGTCTCTAAACTCAGCTTGAAGAGGTAAAGGCTGCTGGTAAGATGTCATCTATAAGGACATCTGATGGTGGACATGAGCTGGGTTTCCATTTCTTTGTGGTCTTTCTGAGGAGCTCCCAGCTGTTCTTGCAGCCTGTCCCAGACCAGATGTCTGGCTGCCAGAAGGTTCAGGCTGGTGGTGGTGCTGGGTATGGGAATGAGTGACTTGTCATCTTGCTCCACCCATAGTTGTCCTTAGCAAGTAGAACAAAAGCTGGGGTGTATTTATATGGAACCAATAGCTATTGTGCTTCTCCTCCCTTGGCTCTGATTACCTCTAGAAATGTACAGAACAAACACACAGCGGTTGCAGTCCTCCTGTGTTTTAAATCTCCTGAGGTTTTTCTAGGGCTGCTGGTACTCTCTTTAGTCTGGGCTCTGTGACTGGTGGTAAAATGAGCTATAATTGTATTTGGGATCAAATCTCTCTTCTAAGGTAGGCAGCTCAGGGGATGCTTGGGGAGGCTCCCTGTTACTTAGTAGAGGTGTTGGGCTATTGCAGGTGCTACTGATCATAGAATAATAGAAGGGGTTGGGTTGGAAGGGACCTTTCAAGGTCATCTGGTCCATCTCCCCTGCACTGGGAAGGGACATCTGCAACTAGAGCAGGTTGCTCAGAGCCCCAGCCAACCTCACCTGGAATGGTTCCAGGGATGGGGCATTGACCACTTCTATGGGGAACCTGATCTAGGCTCTCACCACCCTCAGCATTGAAAATTCCTTCCTTCTCTCTACTCTAGGTCTCTCTCTTTTAGTTTCAAACCATCACTCTTTGTCCTGTCCCAACAGACCCTGCTAAAAATGTCTGTCCTCATCTTTATAGCTGGCCCCTCCTGCAATGTGGTCCTGATGTCTATGTCACCTATGTGGTGAAGATACCTTAGCAGCTGGCATCTTCCCCCAGCCATGCTTAAAATGCAGAGCTTTAATGAGCTGCATGTTCTCTCTTGTTCAAAGTGAAGCCCAGTGTCCTTGTTCCACTAACAGCTCCTTTAATCAGCTCATTCATTTTCCAAGCATTTGCATAGGAGATGATTGAGGAATTAGGATAAGTAATGTTATGAATATTGCTGTGAATAGTAAATGCTGTTCCTATTAGAATGGGTAGTTCTTTTTTTTTTTTCTTATTTTTCTGCCTATTTTCTTCTGTTTTCAAATAAAGCAAAGGAACACAATTACCAAACTAATACTTGCTTTCAAAATAGGAAAATACTGTTCAATCCTTAATGAAAGAAGCTAAGATGAAGTGGTTATTACATCTTATTCAAAAATAAGACCAAAATTAGGAAATAATAACCCTATTAGTTTTGGTAGGATGCTTTATTTACTGAAAGCAAGGGCAAGAGGTTTAAGGTATAGGTATAAATGAATTTGTTAGTTAAATTATCATACATCCAGTAAAAGATGAGGACAAAAGGGAGCGAGTGATAATTAAAAGTGCAACAGTTTGGTTCTGAGAACAAGCAACACCGAGGATGGCACAAGCGTTGTTCTCAGATATCCTGAGATAAATTCAATTCTCACTTATTGTTTGTTTGCAGGTAGTTTCATCCCACAGACCTGGGATAGACATTTGAAATTATCTTCACCTGAAAGGAAACCTGTATTTAAAAGCAAGAATTACGGTTGTCGTGAGCTCCTGAGGCAAAATAATAGTAATAATAAATCCATAAGTTGATTCAAATGTGTGTGTGTGGGGGACCAAGTCACTAAAAACCCCAGCAAAGCTTTTGTCTC
The DNA here is from genome assembly GCA_025331215.1 of Actenoides lindsayi. NCBI lineage: Eukaryota > Metazoa > Chordata > Aves > Coraciiformes > Alcedinidae > Actenoides > Actenoides lindsayi. The sequence goes on along the minus strand of WTSP01006820.1, from coordinate 87,370 downwards.
TGAAAGCCACAGACGAGAAGAAGGTATTTAAATGGGCATTTTATCTCCCAAGAGCCAGTTCCAAAGATCATTAGTGTGAAAGTAAAGGATAATTGAGGCTATCGCTAGACTACAATGATGAACACTAAATGCTGACCTTAGAGCAGACATCATAAGGCAGAGCAGCAGGAAAGAAGATGTTAGATCAGGGAGCTGATAATGGGAGTTTTATTTCCTAATGTCTGGATCTCTAGCATCAGAGCACGTGGTCTAAGCAGTAGACTAAAGGACGTGCGGCTGCTGAATAAGCTCTGTGAACCCTGTTCATGGTGGGCATCTAGTCCCTGCTGAACAAAGGTTTGCTTTGGCTGTCACTGGAAAATGTTAGTTAATGCACAGTTAATGCTTAAAGTTTGCTGATGATACAGAACTGGGAGGAGTGGCTTAAACACAGGAGGCTGTGCTGCCATTCAGACCTGGATAGGCTGGAGAGTTGGTTGGAGAAGAACCTAATAAAGTTAAACAAGGGCAAGTGTAAGGTCCTGCACATGGGGAGAAAGAACCCTATGCACCAATACAGCTGAGAGATTGACCTGCTGGGAAGCAGCTCCATGGAGAAGACCTGTGAATGCTGGTGGACAAGAAGTTCCCCATGAGCCAAAAATGGGCACTTGCAGCTAAGAGGGCCAATGGTCTCCTGGGGTATATGAAGAAGAGTGGGGCTAGCAGGTTGAGGGAGGTTCTCCTGCCCCCTACTCTGCCCTAGGGAGACTGCAGCTGGAGTATTGGGTCCAGTTCTGGGATCCCCAGTTCAAGAGAGACAGGGAGAAGATTACTAAAGGGGTCCTGGGAGGCAAGAGGATCAGGCCAGACTCTGATTTTCAGTGGTGCCCAGTGACAGGACAAGGGGCAACAGGCACAAACTGGAACCCAGGAAGTTCCACCTGAGCAGGAGGAGAAAGTTGTTTGGTGTGAGGGTGTGGGAGCCTGTGCCAGGCTGCCCAGAGAGGCTGTGGAGTCTCCTTGTCTGGAGAGAATCCCAACCCGGCTGGACACTGTGATGTTGGGCCCCCTGCTCTGGATGACCCTGCTGGATGGAGCAGGGGTGTTGGACTAGATGATCTCCAGAGTTCCGTCCAATCCCTACCATGCTGGGATTGTGTAAAGGCAGCCTGCCTTCTTGGTACGAGGCTGTTGGTACATATCAGTGGATACAAATCAGATCCAGGCTAAGCATAAGTGCAAGGAGTCCCACTGCTGCAAGCATATTGGGTAGCAGCCTGCTTGATGAAGAGGTGGAAGAAGCTTTCACCTTGATTGTGGCATTGTTCCTTCATCCCAAAATACAATGAATACTGTAAAGAGTAAAGAATATGTGAAGACAATCTGGTGCAGTGATGTTTTCTCTGGGATTAGGAAGCATCTCCCTTTTGTAACACATGGGCAGACTCTAAAAAGCTATGCCTTTTGGGAGCAGTTCCCCAAAATCCACAATACCTGGAAAAGATCAAACCTGCTTGGACCAGGCTGGGCACTCAGACACCATCCTACCTACTAATGAGCTCTGCTAATTCAACCAAAGGGCAAAAGTCATATAGCTAGGAACAAAAGTTTGTTTCTCCCTCAGTAAGCCCCTGGTGATTGTGTCCATTGCCTTCAGGGAGTAATGAGGCAACAATAAGTTTTGTTGCACAGCATTGGAGCTGCAGAGAAGATGACTCCAGGCAGTTTCCAGGAGCTCATGGAAAAGTGAACCATGAAAGGACAATGCTGAGTTGCCCAGACCACCACACTTGAACAACGAGCTGTGGGAGAACGGACCTTCATCAGAGGACAAGTCCTGAGTGAAGAAAGCAGCAGAAAAACTTTAAATGTTGAAGTTAAGGTCACTGATGTCTCCAACTGGTGCTCTTTCCCGTGATTTAAATGATGCTGCTGACTGAAGAACTGCAAAGAAGGAAGGAAAAAAACCCCAACTCTAGTGATACCTGTCAAACCTCAGTCTCAAGGCAAGAGTAAGTGGTTATGTCCTATCATGCCATTAATTCTTTTGTGTTCCTTAATCTTTTTCAAATGTTCTTGGAGCCTAGCCAGCCTGGAGCACATGTTGTAAATCACAGTACTTTATGATATATAGCTCTATAGAGAGTTCACTTGTCAGATTTAACGTCCCTTTTGGGAAACAGTCTGAGGATTACCTTCTGGAGAAAATCTCCTTTGCAAAGTACACTGGAAAAAAATGCAAATGGGCCCATGTGAAATCGTTAGTACAGATGCTCAGCCAGCCTTGGAACATAGAGAAGGTCCTGTCAGCCCATCCATATCTTGGAGCCATTGCTTGGCACTGCAGAATCTGGGGAGGGATGGGGTTGAGGAGCAGGTCAGACAAAGGCAGGTGTGATGCTTGAGGGGACCTCCTGAAGACTTTTGCAGGATTTGGAAGTTTCAAGCCTCTCTGCAGCAACTGGCTCTCATTTCAGAAAATCAAGGGGCACTTCAACGGAGCTGCGCTTGCAAATGGAGTTCAAAGGCTTGTGTTCAAGCCTGACCTCACTTCCCTCATTGCTCTGGAAAGCTCCATCATAGAAAGGTATTATGGTCAGCTTTGCAGTTATCTGCTTTTTCTGCTGCCTCTTAAACTTTTGAAGACTATTGTTCCTAAAGTTGACTTCTTCATAATCAAGGACCCCAGTCACAGGTTTCTTTTTAGATTCAGCGCTGCCGTGGCAACCACTTTGGTCAATGAGTTCCCTTTGGGTCTGAAGCTCCACCATGGGACATCATTGTTTCTGCGCTTAGCGCTGGATCTCTAGCGCTTGGTCTCCAAACCCCAAAACGCATCCCGTTGCAGGACTGGATCTTCAGGTGATAAATGCAGTGGAAAGGACAACAAAGACTTGAAGAGATCTAAGTGCAATCTCAGTGAAAGTTCCAAGAAATAAGCCAAATACTATTTTTAAACTGCCTCCAGCATAAAGTTGTTGTCTAGGAAGTGGTGAACAAGTGAAAGCAGAGTAGTCCAAATGCTGTTGGCTCAACAAAGGAATACTGAAAAATATTCTCAGATGTTATTATCATCCCAGATAATATGAAAGGCTGCGAGGCCCAAAGGAAACCGCAGCACACGCTGGAGATGAAACAAGCCATCTCCCAGCTGACTGTGCTGTCTACTCCACCATAGTCAGCCATCACTCATTAAACCATGAAGGATGTATTTGCTGCGTCGCGAAGGCAGCGGCGGTCGTAGAAGACTCACAGAGTGTGTGAACTGTCACTTCTCACATAACCTTGTTAGGAATGATGTCTATGTAGATTACCTGCTTGGCTAACCCAAGTCAGGCTGCAAGAGCCAGGAGATGAGGTTTCCATCCAGAAACTCACAAGCCCTGCAAGTCCCCACACAGGGACAGAGCAACAGCCTGCCTGGCAGAGAAATCTGGGCCTTACTGTGGTGCTGCCATCAGAAGAGTCAAAATGGTACAATATCTACATGTAAACCTCTGTGTCTGTGGTAACTCCATGAATATTGATGGTCTTGTTTGCTGTATCTGGAGCCGCAGTACCTACGCATCAGGAATCATAGAATCATTTAGCTTGGAAAAGACCTCCAAGATCATTGAGTCCAACCATTAACACAGCACTGACAAGTTCATCACTAACCCATGTCCCTCAGCACCACATCTCCATGGCTTAGAAACCGCTCCAGGGATCATGGGGACTCCACCACTGCCCTGGGCAGCCTGGCACAGCCCTGGACAACCCTCAAGGGGAAGAAATTGTTCCTCAGCTCCAACCTAAACCTCTCCTGGGGCAACTTGAGGCCATTTACTCTTGTCCTGTGGCTTATTCCTTGGTAGCAGAGACCGGCCCCACCTGACTCCAACCTCCTGTCAGGGATTTGTCGAGAGCCAGAAGGTCTCCCCTCAGCCTCCTTTTTTTTTCCAAGCTGAACAAGCCCAGGTCCCTCAGCTGCTCCTCACCAGACTTGTGCTCTAGATCCTTTTCCAGCTTTGTTGCTCTTCTTTGGACATGCTCCAACCTTGCCTTTGAGGGCATCTGAAGGACCTGCAGCACAGACAGGAGGCCAAGGATCATGCAGTGAAAATATTTCTGTGCCATTTATCTTTTAGTCTGATAGATTAAACGGTTTAGGTTGGAGCAGAGGCCCAGAGGGTGCTTGCCTCTGCAAAGGTGGGAGAGAAGGGTGGCTCTTTGATTACTCTTGAAAATTCACCAGACTGGACCCAGCTCTGCAGAGCCCGTTAACGTGAAACCAGAAATCACTGCGCACCACAGTCTGCTGCTTAGATGAAGTGAGCAGCTGGTCCTAAAAGACCAAAGACTAAGGCAACCAAAGGATTTACTCCCCAGGAATGGAAAATACTGGATTGGGAAGGAACAGCTACTCAAACTCCAGCAGGTTTATTATGAAATAGCCATCTTGGTCAGAGAAGTGAAGATCCATTTCCAGGAAAACTTGTGCATCCTCATTTTAATTTCAAATTCTGTTTAGCTACAGTGCTAATTACCATTCAAAGCCAAAGGCTTCTGTTCACATTTGAGAATATTGCAAGCAGGGTTTTTAAAGGCTTTATGATTCACCTTTAAGTAGCTGGCAGTCATCATTGTCACATCAAAGTTTAATTTTCTCTGCTCCAGTTCAACATCCTCGCTACTTGGTTGGCAAGGCTGCTTGGGTTAATTACTGTCTACCAGGAAAAGGACAAATTAAATGTAAATAGCCAACAGGTCCAGCTAAACAATGAAGGAATTGTTTGTTGCATCACACGCTGAGGTTTACATCTTTTCAAGCTCAGTGTTTCCATGTATAATGACATAATTTAATTTTTCTCTTTAAATGTATCTGCAACATCTGCAGAAGAGGCAAGACAGAGGTTTCACTAACTAAGCCCAGATTTACACTTGCCTCAGCATTAACCACAGTAGAAATCATGTAATCCAGGCATGATTTCATCTTCCCAGGCATCCCTGGAAGGTGTCAGCCTGCAATAGGAGTGTACACCTCTCCCTGGTACATCTGATGTACCAAAGCTATTGCCCTGTGGGGGGGATGCTTCTTACCTAAGGCAACATGGAGATGGGCTTGTAGTGTTGGGATGGTGGCCAGTGGGCCAAGAGGAAGATGAGCTTGGTTGGTAGGTTTGGTCCTTTATGTGCCTTCTGCTTGTCAAGCATGTAGATAGATACTGAAGAGTGACTGGCACACCTCATGGTGGAGGGAAAATGAAAAATCAGCAGGATTCAAGGAAAGGAGGTTTAAAAATAAACAACAACTCTGTCTTGAAAAAATTTGTTGAATGGAGGCTGAAAAGACAAGGACAGAATACCCGGAAAAATGAGACAGATGGCTTGGGAATATCAACATTTAACAAGTAAGAAATGGCCTGGAGAAGGTAGATTGGGAAATTTTGCCTCTCCCATCTCTACACGAGGACATAAAGGCATTAAAGGAAATTAAAAAGAAAAATATTTTTATATGCAAACCAGTGATTTCCCCGTGGAACTTGCCACTTCAGTGAGTCAATGAAATTAAGAACATGGAAAGACCTAGAATTAGTGGCTAGGATGAATATTAGGAATATCCACAGTGGCTGCAATTAGTCATAACAAAAATGCTGTGGAAGAGATGAAAATTCACGTTTTACCACTCAAAGCAATTCCAAGCTATCAAGGTAAAAACTCATTTCTGAAGTGGATTATTCCTCATCTGTTTATTTCAGGCTCTAGCCTTCCTTTGAGGCATCTATTATAAATTCTTGTCATCAGAAATGGTGCTTCTTTATGATAGAATCATAGAATCATTTTGGTTGGAAAAAGACCACAAACATCTACACATCTCCATGGCTTGGAAACCACTCCAGGGATCATGGGGAGTCCACCACTGCCCTGGGCATCCTGGCACAGCCCTGGGCAACCCTCAGGCGGAAGAAATTGTCCCTCAGCTCCAACATTAACCTCCCCTGGGGCAACTTGAGGACAGTTCCTCTTGGCCTGTTGCTTGTGCCCTGGGAGAAGAAACTGACCCCCCCCGGCTCCAACCTCCTGTCAGGGAGCTGTCGAGAGCCAGAAGGTCTCCTCTCAGCCTCCTTTGCTCCAGGCTCAACAAGCCCAGATCCCTCAGCTGCTCCTCACCACACTTGTGCTCTAGACCCTTCCCCAGCTCTGTTGCCCTTCTCTGGCCACACTCCAGCCCCGCAATGTCCTTCTGGGAGTGAGGGGCCCAAAACTGAACTTGGGATTCAAGGTATTTATGTGAACATTGAGACTAGTTCTATGAGTTTGAGGGCTTTTTTAACCTTATAAAGTGCATCTTTACATAAGAAATACCTAGAATCATAGAATGGTTTGATTTGGTAGTGACCTCAAAGTTCATCTAGCTCCAACCCCTCTGCCATGGGCAGGGACACCTCCCACTAGAACAGATTGCTCAAAGCCCCGTCCAACCTGAACTTGAACACTTCCAGGGACGGGGCACCCTTAACTTCTTTGGACAAACTGTTGCAGTGTCTCACCACCCCCAGAGTGAAGAACTTTGTAATTTCTCTGCTAAATCTCCCTTCTTCCCATTTGAAGCCATTATCCCTCCTCCTATCACTACTAGCCCTTGTAAAAAGTCCCTCCCCAGCTTTCCTGTAGGCCCCCTTCAGATACTGGAAGGCTTCAATGAGGTCTTCCCAGAGTCGTCTCTTCTCCAGGCAAAATAACTCTCAGAATATGTGAATTACAAGGAACATTTGGTTTTTTTACTTCCTTTCATGACTGAAGTGAATCTATGCTTTAGATTTATAAGTAATTTTTTTATTCATTTTTCCTTAGCCAAGCCTTATGAAACATGAAGTTTGTGATTTTGCACTATATGCTGAGCCTACAGTCCACAAATTCAAACCATAATCATATTTAGCGTATCATGAACAGGTTGGAAGTTTATTTTATTGTAATCTCTGTGTGCATTATGTCCACTTCCAGTCATACTGGAGGGCTCGTTTCTAAGCAAGTCTAATTTCTCTCCCATACGAGTTCGAATTGACTGATTTAATATTTTGCCTTTCTCACCAGCTGAGAATCAGGAACTTCAGTTCAGCTGTGCCTTGAATTTGCCTTCATTATGTGAAAGGAGTTTTCCACAGGCTGGAAAATAATAATAAGGATAAGAAGTATTCTTGTGAAATATTTCAATTCAAGAAAGCTTGTTTCTTTGTGTGGCTGTAGGGAAGGCAACGATAGTATTTTTTTTTCTTTTTTTCTTTTCAAAAAGATGGATTCAAAGCTTCCAATCTATCATTCCTTGCATTTGACCTCCTCTTTCAGTCATTTGTGTTTTAACAAAAAGGGAAGGGAAGGAGAGAAGGAAAAAGGTTGAGGTAGTTCATATACCTGAGCTGCATCCCTCATCCAGCTGCTGTCACCACACTTCTGGCTGGGTTTCTGGGCAGATGACTCACACTCCCAGTGTGAATGAGCAGCCAGGAGCAGGTGTGGGACATGTCCCCACCCCAGAAAAGATGTTTTGCGGTGCAGGGGTCTCATAAGGGTTGAGGGACATCGTCACCATAGGTTTTGCAGGAGGGTGATGAGGCATCTCCAGTGGCCAGCACAATGCTCCTCACTAACTGGGTGTTTTGCCACCTTCTGCTCACCATAAATAGTATTATCACTATATAATATCTTTCCTCCTTAGTCTGTGTGGAGAGGGATGGTTGTGTGTAATTTCCTTATCTTTCCTAGGTGTGCGGTTCCTGGCTTTATCATGTAATTTTCCCAGCACTGTTTTGAACGTTTCCAGATTCTTGCTAATAGTTTTCCTTCAGTCCTTGCTCCCAATTAACCTTTCCTACTTCCTTTAATCCAGTAAACTGCACTTTCCACCATTTACATGTTTTATCTTACTAATTGAGTTTTTTCATCTCCATCTTTTGATTTCAAATCTAATTATATTGTTATCGCTGGTGTAAAACCAGTAAGTTATTGATAACTTCTGCTCATTACTAAATTAAACTCTGCCTTATCATTGTTCATTGCTCAGCACTCTGATGTGAAAATCAACCTCCACTCAGCTCTTCAATCCTTTCAGCTGTTTCCTGAGGCTTGATTTTACTAAATATCTGGTTTAAATCATCCTGCCTGGCCTCCTCCAATAACAAAATTCAGCTGTGGCTTCGTCCAGGCTTTATGAAAGATATATGATGAGCAGCAAGAAATTAGCCTATCACTCTGTGAAAGGTTCAAGTGTTCCTAAGCCAAACTGCGTATATATTACGAGGGATCAGAAGAAACATTTCTCCAAGAACCTTCAGTATCTTAGAGGAGATGCAAAATTTCTTTAGTGCTTGTGGCACATCCTTCAAGCACATTTGTATATATGTTACCTTTTGTGTCAGAGTAAGAAATTTGTATCAGGATATATATTCTTGTGCCTAGAAAATCTGAGAGCTGCAGTGTATTCCCACCCCAGCCTGTGCTTTAGGTGAATAAACTGAATGTGAATTTGCATGTTGGCAGAGATGACCCTGTGAAAACAAATAGTTGGGTGGGGTTTTTTGCAATAAGCCAAAGTCGATCACAAGGTTTTTCATATAATGGTAAAATAAATATTCTGACTAGCTTGGACTAATAAAAGTTATGTATAAGAAAGAGCTCTTTCAAGGGGGAGAAAGGAAGAATACAACCAGCATCAGAAACCTCTGCAGAGCTGCTTTCCAGCAGGTTATTACTCCTCAGGTGCAGGACTCTACCTTGTTGAAATTCACAAGGCTCCTAATTCATACCAGTATTTGTCTCTATTTGGGTGATCTGAAGACTATGAATGTAGGAAATCCCATCCACGTGTACTGGCCATCAGTGGATTTTCTCATCCAGACGAATCCATGTAAGGTGGTTGCTATTGTCGTCTTTTCTCTTTCCACTCAGATTTCCATAAGGGCATTTGAAGGGTTAATTTCCTTCAAAGCTGAAAGGGCAGGTAATTATCTCACCACACTGTGGAATAATGTCTTTTTCTCAAGTACTGAAATGTATTCCTGCTTGTAGTCCACCAAGCTTCCAAGCCAACAAAACACCATCATCCGATGCCCATAAATGCCAGAGTTCTGGACACCCATAGTCACCAAGTTAAAAACTGAAAGGAATTAAAAACTTTCTTGGAAATCCAAGTCAGGCAATTTCTAATCAGAGCAATACTGCAAAGGCTACACCAGCTGACCTGACAATTCTTTCTTCCACAATGATTAACTCATCCCAGATTGCATATAGGTAGTTTTTGCCGCAAGAGAAAAAGCCCCATTGTCAAGTGCAAATCATGTGTGGAAATCACTGCAGCAGAAAGTGAGGGTCATCTCAGCATAAAAGAGAAGAATTTTTAAAAATCTGGAGATATTCAATTACTAATGGTAGAAGGCCATGGAAGTTCATGGAGAGCTCTGAAGGGCAATGTGGTATGGAATAAGAAATAAAGTTGGGTATCAGCTGCATAGGGATGAAATTGAACTGGACATTCAGGTTACAGAAGAAAATGACTAATGGGATGATCAGGCAAAGAGATCAAAAGCAAGGAGGGCAACTGCCAGAAAATTATTTCCAGCAATTACTGGACAAGACGGGATTGGAGCTTTCTCACGGCAGGAGGATAAAGCCAGGGTCTTCCTAATCTTTCAGAGAAGACTATTTTGAAGATAAGATGGGCCAATGTCAAATTTAGTGTAATTTTGCCGAAATCACTTGAGAAACTCAACAGACTGATGTAGTCCTATGAGTTCAGAGTTATACAAAGGCTGAAATTCTTTGCAAGGTGACAGTGATCTGGAGGCAGGGTGCGGAGCTTTACCAGCTGCAACAGCCATTTCTCCTCAGTCTGTAATTAATCATACTGAGTTTTACAGACAATTCGTGTGGTATCTTGGCATGGTTTTGTGACAATAGGAAAGGTCCCTTCTATAAGATTACTGAAAAAGTTTACAGCTCCTTCCCATGCTTAGCAGAGCCCCTTTGCCACGAGCTAGAGAGATGCAGGTGTTAAGCTACTATCCTTAATGAAACAGAATCATCCAATCACTTTGGTTGGAAAAGACCTTTAAGATTGCCCAGTCCAACTGTTAATCCAGTGTTGCCAGGGTGCCACTAAACCACGTCCCTCAGCACCACGTCTCCATGGCTTTGAAACCCCTCCAGGGATCATGGGGACTCCACCAGTGCTCTGGGCAGCATGGGCCAGCCCTTATCAACCCTTTCATGGAAGAAATTGTTCCCCACATTCAACCTAAACCTCCCCTGACATAATTTGAGGCCATTTCTTCTTGTCCTATCTCTTATTCCTTGGGAGAAGAGACTGACCCCACCTGGCTCCAACCTCCTGTTAGGGAGCTGTTGAGACTGAGAAGGTCTCCCCAAGATATGGCAAATGACATAGGAGAGTTCCTTGTGCTTTCCAATGTAATCTGCAGTGCAAAGAGGCAGACTGAGGCTCTTCTCCATCTTCAGAAAACTGAGAGGAGCAGTTGCTCGCCAGGTGGAATTGAGTGAACCTGTTCTGTGTCTAAGAGTTACATGAGTTTTTAATTTTATTTTTTAAAAAAAATCAGCAGATGTTAAGGAGTGGAGTATACAGCACAATTAAAGCTAATGAGTACTCCCTGGTCTTTGATAAAATATAATCTAGATCATCGACAGAGATGAACTCAGGGGCATCGCAGACTTCATGGAAGCTTCACCTATTTGTACCTACTTAGCTTCTGTGGTTTAAAAAACTGCTAAATCCTTTGTTACCATGAGGCTTATTTGGGGAACGTTCAAGGTGTGTTGCCATTTAAAGGAGTGACATCACACATCATTTTTCCCTTCTTTAAATCCCCCCATGCTCTCCTGTAATAGGGATAAATGCCTGAATACACTTGTGGAATATTCTGTTTTCGTAAGATAATTTGTAGATCATGTACCTAAATGTAATTTGGTTGTATGTGATCTGTTACTCCTTGTACTGTGCAGAGATGGCAGGATATGCAGTGGCATGGTCAAATCTTTAAATCCTATCCTTGATTGACTGAAATCAAGTTCATCCCACTCATTTAAAGCAAATTCTGATTCCTGCTGCCCAGCAGCTCAAGTCTTCCATTTGATAACACCCTGTCTAGCAGCAACAACCAAAGACTATTCCTCTGCTCCTGAAGCCTGGGCAGAATCCTTTAGCTTCATCAGTCAGCACATCTCTCCTATCTTGGATGTCCTTTGCCTGTTCAGGGAGCCCCAAGCTCTCCCAGAGCTGGAGGGTGTGGGTTGATAAAGCATGGTTCACTGAGCCCAAAATGAGCACAGTAATTCAAGCCACCAGAGCTTCAGGAGCTTGTGTTTTTGCACGGGGATGGAAATGGCTCTGTAACAATTCTGAAGCTGCACCAGTGAACAAGTCCTCCCTACTTGTCCAGGTCTGATCTTCAACATCCCCCTCTACCTTGCAGACCTGAAGAGAACAGGCAGAGCTCGATGGCTGGGAATTATGTGTCAGGTGAGTCTGGCAGATGACTTTTAACATCTTTTATTTTCATATAGATATGTCAGCACCTGTGAAATGGGGAAAGAAAATCTGAACACGGCATAGACATCTGAGGAGGCACAAGAAGAGCTTATTATTTTAACATTATATTCTGATAACATTCTCTGGTTTATGCACAAGTGTCCATATACTTCCTGCAGCTTTTCACGATATGACTTACAGAGCAGTCCTCTCCCTGGAATGGTACCAGGGCTGGGGCACCGACCACCTCTCTAGGCAACCTGGGACAGGCTCTCACCACCTTCAGTGTCAAAAAATTATCTCTAGTCTAAATCTCCCTCTTTTAGTTTAAACCATCCCCCCTTGTCCTGTCCCAACAGGACTTGCTCAAAAGTCTGTCCCCATCTTTCTGACAGGCCCTTTGAAGTCCTGAAAGGGCACCAGAAGGTCTCCCCAGAGCCTTCCGTTCTCCAGTCTCAACACCCCCAACTCTCCCAGCCTAGCCTCCCAGCAGAGGGGTTCCAGCTCTCAGATAACTTTTGTGGCCTCCTCTGTGGCCTCTGCTCCAACAGGACCATGTCTTATTTTGTGCTGAGGACTCAACAGACTTAAGCCATGTTAGAGGTTCTGCATAGGACCTGCTCAGAGAAGACCTGGCTCCTGGCTTACCTAAGAGGTCCAATTTTTCTTTACATTTCAAGTGGGACATTAGGGAAAGGAAGCTACTGGGATGTACCGTTGTTCCACTGTGGAGTCAGGACACAGTGGGAACGCTTACAGTTGAGCCTAAACCCGCTCCTGATCCCTCCACCATTTCTAACTGGGGACAGTTAGAGGGGAGGTGTCCCCTAGGACTGCTTTTTGAGACCTGAAGGCAGAGGAAGGCTGTACTGTGACAAGCCCTGGAGGTGTAACATGTGGTGGCCTCCGCAGGGCAAACAGAGCTGAGTGGGAGGTAAGAAATATCTCCTGGTTGATTATGAGGGTGGTCAAGCTCAGAGATGAAGGCCATGAGTCAACAGAAAATAAACACAGGCTGCTGTTCCCCACTGAAACCTCAGGAACAAAGTGTGGTGGAAAGGAGTGAAAAAGTGGGATGTGAGCCCCTCTTTTTTTTTTTTTGGTACTCATTTTGGTACCCACTTTGCTACCTTCTTCTGTTCCAGCTTCCCTAACAGCCTCAACTCTGCACTTCCAGAAGTAAAAAGTTTACTGGGCTGGTGCTGTCCTTCTTGATTGGGTTTCTGTGCTCCTCTTGAGGTAGAATTATTCCAAATATTTTTTTTGGACACATGAAAAAAAACCAAACAAACACACCCTGCCTGACACTACAGCTACAAGAAGGAGGGGACGAAAAAAATAACTCACCGTAGAGCGCAGAAAATTTACGCTGCTCTTGTAAATTGAAGTCAGACGTTGTGACAAATGAGTCATTATTAGCCTGTGAAAACTATCACTCCGTTTCCTTACCTAGGGCATTATTAAGCTGAGAAGGACGTGACGGGACATTTAGAGGAACAGACAAACAGTTCGTCATCGAGCCCACCTGGATTGTTTTATGACACGCACTCTGCTCGGCTTGGCGACGTGCCACGCGGGCTGTGTTAATTTTAGCAGCAAGGACACTAAAGAATGTAAACGTGGTTAATAATGTATGCTGCTGGGGTCCTCTATTGTCTCGGCTTTTCTTGTCGCAGTCCTCTGTGTGTTCGTTGTGAGATGAAGGAGGGAAGGAGGGAGCCAGGCAGGAAAAAAAGGAAAGGACCCAAAATATCCACTTCTTGTCCTCTTAGAAAGGCAGAGGGCCAAATTCCCTGGTTGTGTAAATGGGGAAAGACCTGCAGACATCGGTGCTTTATTAAAAGACAAGTCTGTCGAGAAACTGGTCCCAGTTGCCTGCAGGGATCTCGGTCTTATTTTAGAGAGTACCTCCAGTTTCCTTGGAGATCAGGGGGTTGACAGAAGTTTCTGTGATGTATCACTGGGAAAGGGAGCCTAACTGAGTTTCCAGCTGTAGTTGTCTGTGGTGCCTGTTAACACCACTTAGCACCGTGCCTGGGCGATGTGATCCTGGGCAACCTGCTCTGGGTGACCCTTCTGGACCAGATGATCTCCAGAGGTTCCTGCCAACCCCTACCATTCTGTGATTCTAAGAGTCTCTGCACCTTGCTACTTCAGATTCACCATTTCTGGTGAAGAGCAACTCCATGGAGCCGCTGCTCGTGGCCTCACCTGCCCATTTGCTTCCCTCCCAGACAGCCACATCCAGAGCCCCTCTTCCCACACTCTAGGGAAGCAACCCCAGTGTTGACCTTTATGTTAAGGATAATTGGTTTTCTCTCCCTTTTCTCAAGTTCTGCGTGCTCTTGGCTGCAAGCTTTGCCAGAGAGGACTCATCCCTCGTCATGGAGCTGAAATGAATCTGTCTGCTATCACAAACAAGACATAATGGAGAAAGCACCAAGACTAATGCAGACCTTAATAAGATGGATTTAGTTTTTTAACATACTTATTATGACTGATTAATTAAACATCTCATAAATACAGGGAAGACAGCTGCAATTCCAGTTTCTGAGCAAAATAAGTCCACCTACTGTAATAAATCTGTTTTTAAAGCTTTATGGATCCTCTAACCTTTGAATTAGCGTTGCCTTTTTTGTGACTGTCTCCAGCAATGAATCAATTGTCATGCCATTCCCCAGCGAGTGTTATAACCCAGTCACTCACAAACTCCCGTTGCAAATCCGCCTTCCCGCAAACTCTTATTTGTTCATGCGACAACCTTCAGAACCATCCATTTTACGAAGAGCCGAGCGGGATCAAATTTTTGAGCTTAATGACAATGTCAGTGTAGTTTATGAAACCATAACAATGTAAGAAATGACATCTGGTAAGCCCATCATGCATGTAATGTATGGTTAGCTTCAACGATTCCTCCGAGTTTTGCTCTCTCTGTAATGTATGGGTGGCAGCGTGCCACTCAAAGGAAGAAGAAGCTCTCAGCTGCCTTGAATATAAAGTGGAGAATATACTACGCTTCAGTGGGCAGGCTGGTGGCACGGGAATGTTGATGTGGACGTCCTGCAGAAACACCGCCGCCGCGCTGATAAACAGCGTTAGAGGAACAACTTGCAGGTCCATGAAGGAGGGACTAGGCTGAGGTGATTTTACATTTATACTAGAGGTTCTCTGGTGGCTCCCCAGGGGCTGAGCTGCGGTGTCCACTCAGTCGAGTGAGATCTCTTGGGTTTAGGTACAGATAAACCCCACGTGTTCCGTGCAACCAACTCATTCTCATTTATTTAGGGCTTCTTAAATCCCTCTGCTGGGAGGCCAGGCTAAGAGAGTTGAGGGTGTTCAGCCTGGGTGGTCATCTTGTGGCTTTTCAGTACTTCAAGGGGCCTGTCAGAAAGATGAGGACAGACTTTTGAGCAGGGCCTGTAGGGACAGGACAAGGGGTGATGGTTTAAATGAAAAGAGGGGGATTTTGAATGGGAAGAAGGAAGAAATTGTTGCTGCTGAGGGTGGTGAGAGCCTCTCACAGGTTTCCCAGTGAGGTGGTGGCTGCCCCATCCCTGGCACCATTGCAGGGGAGGTTGGCCGGGGCTCTGAGCACCCTGCTCTAGTTGC
>WTSP01006820.1:59180-72158 GCA_025331215.1 Actenoides lindsayi | reverse complement strand
CCCCATCCCTGGCACCATTGCAGGGGAGGTTGGCCGGGGCTCTGAGCACCCTGCTCTAGTTGCAGATGTCTCTGCTCTGTGCAGGGGGGTTGGACTGGATGACCTTGAAAAGTCCCTTCCCAGTCTGTGATTCTATGATTCTATAATTTTATTATAAGTTAAGCTCTTCAGTTTCTGTACAACAGCTCATACAGTTGGTACCTTTAGTTGCACAACCTTTGCTTTCTTTGGCAACATGACTCTGCTCCAACACCAAAGTGACACCTAAAGCATCAGCAGAAGGAAGATGAGAAAGAGCTCCAGGTATATGTAGGCCTGCAGACATCTTTTATGGCATGGGGGAAAATACAGATCACTGTGGAGGGGCTGAAAAGGTGGTGATTGCCAGATGTATTTTGAAGGGAATGGTGTAAACTGGGAGGCGAAAGCAATGGGAATCTCTGCGGAGACCATCGCTGGTTAAGGAACTACAGTGAATGTGAATGTGACTTTGATCTTCAGGCAACGATTACATAATATTTTAGAAATACCAAGTGTAGTAAACAGAACATGGATGCTTCTCTTCCTCATTTCAAAGTATGTCCTTTTCTTAATACTAGTAAATGTCATCGTTTGTGCCTTCTGGGATTACAATATTACACTTGCCATAGCTGTGGAATCCTTCCAACAGCAAAGTGGGTCCCGTTAGCGATTGTAACCTTCATCTGTATCAAGATCACTTCCAAATCTTTGGTACTTTAATAAAATTATTATTTTTCATTAATGGTGTCACAGGCTCATAACTGAGGCATGCAAATATCTAGCAAAATTAAATCCTTTCAGGCATTCCCATGGCTGATTTTTATTTCTTTCTTTAATTTTAATATACGATGGTGGGAAACCGTCTTATATTAAATTATGAGTAGCAAAACACAGCCTAGCTCTCAAAGCAAGGTCTCACTGGTAGGGAGAACTCATTACTGTCATTCAAATAAATTGGTGTGAAATATGATCATCCCAAGCAGTACATTTATTTACACTTGCAAATCAGAAATAATACAGTTAAGATATATGAGGCAACAATTAGGGAATATGTCTGCAGGTATTCAAGGAAATATCATTCAGCTTCTGCTGCAAAAAACCGAATATTTTACTGCCAGTGTATCTGTCTAATTGAATAATGAGGATGCAAACGCTCTTTTACAGGTACAGCAGCAATGGAAATTTCAACTAAATATAGAACTAATTCCCCTGAAGTAGTCCTGGTATAATAAGAGGTTTTGTGTTTGCTTCACACAGGAGCTTTCTTCTACTTCAGCTGCAAAGCTCTGGTGATGCTCAATGGGCTGCTCCAGAGGATGCCCTACTCTAGATGGGGTGTAGCCGGACATGACGTAGCTTCCAAAAGGTGGTCCAGGGTGGAAGAGGAGGCAGTGGTGGCAGCGAGTGCAGGCAGAACAGGAGTCAACCAGTCTTGCAGAAAGTGGCAGACAGGCTGTTTCAGAGCCACAAGGTTATTCATAGAATCAGAGAATTGTTTTTGGTTGGAAGAGACCTTTAAGATCATTCAGTTCAACCACTGACCCAGCACTACCAAGTCCACCATTAAACCATGTCCCTCAGCACCACATCTCCACAGCTTGGAAACCCCTCCAGGGATCATGGGGATTCCACCACTGCCCTGGGCAGCCTGGCACAGGCGTGGGCAACCCTTTCACAGAAGAAATTGTTCCTTAGGTCCAACCTAAACTCTCCTGGGGCAATTTGAGGCTGGTTCCTCTTCTTCTGTCACTTGTTCCTTGGGAGCAGAGCCCAACCCCACCTGGCTCCAACCTCCTGTCAGGGAGCTGTTGAGAGCCAGAAGGTCTCCCCTCAGCCTCCTTTTCTCCAGGCTGAACAACCCCAACTTCTTTTTGTTGCTGTTAGTGAAGAGTATATCATCTAAAGTCATTTGAAATACAGTTTCAGCTCTTAATAGTTTCCAAGACTGGCTGCCCTGACGGCCAAAGCCTTGGGGGACAGGTGAGGGGCTGCGAGGGGCTGGGCACCCCAGTGCAAAAACTGGCAGGAGAATAATTAAGAAACGGAGAATCCGAGGAGCTCTCATCTGGCTGGAAGCTGCTGCTCGCAGCGCAGGCGGCGTTTTGTTTCAGAGGCCACGAGTGAATGAGTTAATGATGATCCCAGATGGCTTCAGAGTTTGCCTCTTGCCACCCCTTCCTGTTCCCCCAGGATCTCAGATGGTGGCGGGAGATGAAGTAAAATTCTCGAGTTTGTTGTGAAGTTCATCTCTCTCCCTAAATCATGCTGCAACTTGCGCTTGCTGTGTTGGCAGCTTCAAGGGGATGCTACCTGGTAATTAATTAGTTGTCAAGAGACAGCCCAGAGGTTCCAAGTCTTTATATTCTCGCTAGTAGAAATTGCTCTGATTACATTTTCCCCCTTGGCTGGAGGGCTGAAGAGCACAGAGCAGGAGCTATGGTCCATGGGCAGCTGGCGCACGCCTGCCTGTCCTCTGCTGGGACTCCTCTGAGCGCGCTGGGACACGCTGCCATCGGCACGAACCCCGGGGGAGCCAGGGGCCTGAGCCCCAGCTTTGACAGCCCGTTCTGCTCGTGTTTCTCTTCACATGCTTCCCCTGCCTTTGCAAGTGAGCCCTGCCACCGGTTCCCTTCATCTTCTCCTCGGGGTCTTCTCTTGGCATCGTCGTTGCCGTCGGCCCTACCCCTGCAGCCCCCTCCCCAGCCCGGGCAGAAGTGCTTCACGTGTTTTCTTTGCAGAGCCTCTTTTCTGGGCTAAGCTTAGAGAAGCTTTCAATGTCTACAGAGATTCCTGGTGTTTCTCTCTCCCTTCTGTTTTCTTCTTTTTATCTCTGTGCTTCTGCAGTTAGTTGTGAGCAGATTTAGGTTACTTCTTGTAGAGAGAGGATGTGTTCAAGGAGTTACATCAGAGGTGCCTGGATTTTGGGATCCTGTCTCAGCCAGGCAAGGCACTATACACACAAAACTGCTCTGGAGCTGGGTTATCCAAGGGTTTGTTAAGGGACCATTTATATTTTTGTGTGCTGTTTTATGGATTTCTTATCTTTTTGTAGAGATTCTCTGCCAACAACTGACAATTCCCCCTCTCCCCTTCTCTGACCAGTGTCTGTGTGTCCCCCAGCAGCCTGGTTGTGTCTGACATCTTCAGCAGCCTTGTGCCCATTCAAAATTAGCATCTTTGGAGCTAAACCCCATCATCCATCCAAACTGTCCTCCTTGTCCTGCTTCTCTGGTCAGCACCACTATCGTGGGGGTAGCAGTGGATGACAACCCAGCTGTTTGGGAAGTGTCACTCTCCTCCTCTCTCTGCCGCAGGACAGTTGGTTTGTGTTGCATCCTTCAGCACTGTGCTGAAAATCAAACCTTCCTGTGGCTCCAGCTTTCTTCTCCTCCTGAGCACCCCTGGGTAGGTATAGAATCATAGAATTGTTTGTGTTGGAAGAGACCTTTCAGATCATCAAATCCAACCAATAGCCCAGAACTGCCAGGGCACCACTAAACCATGTCCTTCAACACCACATCTCCACGGCTTTGAAACCCCTCCAGGGATCACTGGGACTCCACCATTGCCCTGGGCAGCCTGGGACAGGCTTGGACAACCCTTTTGGGGAAGAGATTTTTCCTCATATCCAACCTAAACCTCCCCTGGTGTAACTTGAGGTGGTTTCCTCTTGTCCCGTCATTTGTTCCTTGGGGGCAGAGCCCAACCCCACCTGGCTCCAACCTCCTGTCAGGGAGCTGTTGAGAGCCAGAAGGTCTCCCCTGAGCCTCCTTTTCTCCAGATTCAACAACCCCAGGTGCTTCATCCAATCCGAACCAGACTTGGGCTCTAGACCCTTCATCAGCTTCGTTGCTTTTTTTTTCCTTCCAATTTTCAGAAGATATTTTTAACAAGGCAAGACTGGAAAGAAACTTGTCTTCAACAGGACTGGTCTAACCTAGACCTTTTCATAGTGGTCTAACCTAGATCTTCTCATGTGTGTGCCACCCCGACTCTTCTTTTTACCCTCTCCCCAGGGTGGAGGTCAGGGCACAGTCCAAGGTAGGGCAGATGTCTCCATGTTCCCAGGAAGCACCATGTCTGAGACCATCACCTACTAATGTCCTGAGGAGCATTTCAGCGAACTTCATCCTTGAACTGGGGCTAGTCAGAGTAAGGGAGGCCGGAGGATGACAGCTCTGTGCCATTCAAAGAGGCCGAGCACGGTGACTGCTCCTGCTTCTGTCCCACCTTCAGGCTTTGCTCTGGCTTTATGACAGTTCTTTGGCACTCACGAAGACTTTGGAGAGAGCAATTGGGACATCTCAGCTTTGCTGAGGCCTCCAGGCCATGGAACAATGTCCTTCAGCAATGCTCTCAGCTCACTTCAAGAGTAAATGGCTTTGTCCTGCATTTACCTACCAGTGGTAAAGGCTGTTACTGTTTCAGGGTCTTAATTCTATTAATGTTATTGCTTAATTATACTGTAAAGCCCCATGGCAATACTTTGAACATCAATACCCACGGATGTAGTTTCGCAGCACAGTGTAGCATGAGTCTACTGTGTTAAAAAAAAACCCTCCATAATACAACAACAACAACAACAACAAAAACAGCAAAAAGGTTTTAACAAGTTTATAATCAGTACAATACAATAAAAATCTTTTTAGGTTCCTGGAATCAGCCGAAACATCGTGATGAGGACTACATCTGGGGGATAAAAAAGTACAACTGTATTAGGAGGTTGTGATTACTACACATGTCGCTGTCATATCAGTCATTTAGCAGTCACATCCTAATAAACCGCTGTGAAATTTGTCATTTCAAAGTCAGATTAATGCAGATTCGTATAATAAAGTCATCACTTCACGCAGCTAAGTAATTATGCTCAAGCTTTGTCACTGCAATGAATGCCTGTGTGCCTAAGTACTGAGGGTGACTCTTTTTTGGCTGCTGTTTTCTTATTGATGAATTAGCCAAATAGGCTCTTTAATAACTTTCCTCTGGAAAGGTAGTTTAATAAGAATTCAGAAAGAGGGGGAGGGGGGAGAAAAAAAAACAACCCAAACCACCTTATTTGAATAATATAATAACTGCTGGATTCTCCGCGCTGTTCTTTGGGAACCTGTGGATTCATGGCGTGCATTACAGATCAAAGAACTTAATTCATCTGTAGATCCTTGTTTGTGCAGAGAAATACGGAATAAGTTAGAGAGTCAGCATATGTTAGAGTGAGCAGCAATCTGTTACGGTAGTAATTTCACTGCTTGCTGTACTACAGAGGGTTGTGCTATAACACGGCTCATTATAATGGATGTGCTTTATTTTGTTCAACCAGTCATGGTAAAAATATTTGGCTAATGTTTTCATTGCCTGCCATCTGTGTGGTCAGCAAGGTTGCCCAACAACATCCGAAATGTCACTGCTTCAAACAAGGGCTTAATTGGGATTTAATCAGACAGATCGTTTCTATTAATTAAATACCGGCTGATTAATGCACTGTATTTTGATAGGGAGCAATGGTGGCCCAGATTCGGCCATGCCCGTGCACAGTGAGAGCTGCTCCCTCTCCCCAAGGGTGGTTGCTGACTGCAGCACAACTCAGCTGGCTCGAGACACACTCTGAAGACTGACTCTGTCCCCAAAACGCCATTTAAATGCTGCCAGGCCAAATATCAGAAAATGCCATCACTAAGGTTGCAACCACAGTCCAGATCCAGCCCTTCCATTACTTCTGCTGGGATCTCCTGTGCATTTGTTTTCCCTCTGGCCGCGCTCAGCATTCAGAGACAGTGTTGCACTGTTTCCTGGCATTGCCACCATTCACCTCTCTCCAAACCTGTGCAGCTTCATGGATTTATCTTTGCCCTTTGAAGCTTTTGTAGAACAATTCCCAGTGATAGGGGCTTTTATCTGTGTGTTAAAGGATTTGCAACCCTGCTCCAAGATGAGGGGGTAGCCTCCTTTCCCTCTTGTAAATGAAAGAGTGAGGAACATCTACTCCATAGAGAAGAGTGCACACTGATTTTATTTTTTTTTAAATTCCAAATGAGTCAAGTCAATGTCCAAAGAAGGACAATGAAGCTGGGGAAGGGTCTAGAGCACGAGTCTGGTGAGGATTGGATGAAGCACCTGGGGTTATTGAGCCTGGAGCAAAGGAGGCTGAGGGGAGACCTTCTGGTTCTCGACAAATCCCTAACAGGAGATTGGAGCCAGGTGAGGTCGGGCTGTGCTCCCAAGGAACAAGTGACAGAAGAAGAGGAACCAGCCTCAAGTTGCCCCAGGAGAGTTTAGGTTGGAGCTGAGGAACCATTTGTTCCCCTTGAGGGTTGTCCAGGGCTGTGCCAGGCTGCCCAGGGCAGTGGTGGAGTCCCCATGATCCCTGGAGGGGTTTCAAAGGCGTGGAGCTGTGGTGCTGAGGGCCATGGGTTAGTGGTGCCCTGGCAGTGCTGGGTTAACAGTTGGATTTGATGATCTTAAAGGTCTCTTCCAACCAAAATGATTCTATGATTCTATGAAATGTGAATTCATTTGACCAGTAAGTTTTTACTGTAGCCACTGCAGATTCTTTAGTTCTGTGACAGCACCAGTCTTCAGATTTGCAGTGCTGGCTTTAAGACCCCAAATGCTCAGTTCTTGGCTGGTGGAGGTCTAGTCCTTGCTTTCATTCAGAAATGATGTGTTGAACATGTCTGCTTCCCTGTGTGAAGGAGGAAAGGCAGCGTGGACAGCTAAGCCTTCTCCCAGATGGAGCCAGAATGGGACCAGGAACTACATCCGGACATGGGAACCCAGAAGTACTTGTGGCTTCTAAGGTTTAGTTACAGACCAAAGTTTTACCCTCAAATCACAAGATCTGACACAGCAGCTGACCATTTGAAAAAGGTCCGAAGTCCCACTACAGACTCACATTTTATTTTATGAACATTGTCAGGAGAAAAAACAAACAAACAAACAAAAAACCAACCAAGGGATAAAAAAAAAGAAGCTTAAGAAGCTTTCACAAAGTGGAAAGACAAAGAATTTTAATAAATAGCATCATTAGGGCAAAAGCAATGATGCTGCAAGTTCTTTGGCCACCTCCTGAAACATGAAAGACAGTCTGGTGGAAGAAAGCCTCAGTTCTGATTAGTGTCATTCTGAAAGCATCTGAACATCGGGAAATGCACCAGTAACCAGCAGCAATATTCCCAGGGCTGCCTGAAGGTTGACGTTGAAGAACAAGGTGCCAGGATGGTGTCATCAATCTAAACAGTAATTTGCATTTATCATGAGAAATAAGCCCTAGAAACAAATGGCAGCTTGCTACAATAATTCACCCAACTGGTATAAACCGAAGGAACATACTTAGAAATTAACTTTAACCAATCAAAGCGCTATGATCTCTGTGAAAAAGAGTAGGTAAAAGGAGCTTCAGGCTGTAGGAGTCGTGTGGCTTTTTTTGAAACATTCATTGCATATTTTCACTCAAAACTGTCAAAGAAAAAAGCAAGTCATTAATAAAAAACATTAGTCTGTGAGCAATTCTTTAACCTACCAGACCCCAGTCAGCTCCAGATCCTGGTACTGCCGAAGCACCACAATGTTGTTGTGAGTGTGAGGATGAAAAACTTAATTGATATTTAGGTTAATTTCTTCAAGAGTTTAGTAAGAAATGACTTTCAGTGCAGTTCTCCAAAGCCTACGTGCAGCAGAGAGTGGGGAGCAATCCCATCAGAGCAGGTAGATGTTCAAGAGCACCTGAAAACCAGCAACACGAGGCTAAAATAATGAGCGGCTTTCTGATGTGATTCTCTTTTAACTGGTACTCACTTATTGACCATTCACCTATTACTGACAGTTTGACAGTAACACTGCCCCTTAAATCTGCCATTCTACTTGCCCTCGGATTTAATTTAGGGCAGTAATTTCAGTCTGCAGATGGAGACATTATAAGAATTAAGACATTTTTTCCCCAAGAAAATTGACAGCTTCAGAGTTTTACCTTCTACATGGTGGTCCCCTTTATTAAAAGTCACTATAAGAGACTTAGACTGTAAGTTATGGTCCATTCTCTTCTGAATCACGGAAATGGGCATCCAGGAGTAACTGTGATTTGTCCTCCCAGCTTAGAGCACACAGTTTTAATCGCCTTTATTCTGCTGGCAAAGCTTCGTGTCTTGCATGGCTTGGTACTCAATTAGCAGCCCAACACATCAGCTAAGAGGCACTTGGATCACCAGTGCTGCTACTGCCTCTCCCTGGGTACTCAGGGATCTGCAGACCCTTTGGTGGGTCTCTGTATGCTCTCCTGCCTCTGCGTGCATCTTTGAGGCAACCCCAAATAAACAAGCAACAAATAGGCATGATCCTATGGTTCTGTGTTCTTCCAGCAGCCCCTTGTTAGGGTGAGAGAGAACCTAAGGTCATTTGGAATTGGAGCAGAGCCAGATCTACCCCAGTATCCTGTTCTTGACCTGGTCAGTAACGAGTATTTCAGGTAAGGTCAAGATGGCATGAACTTTCCAGCTTCCTGAACCCAGCAGGTTGGTGGGTGGCTGTGCTAGAGGCTGTAGCCTGACTGGCGATAGTAAATGCACCATCCACACATCTACCAACCCCTTTTCCACCCACTAACACTTTTTAACCTCCACCACATCCTTCAGCTACTGGAGAACTCAGTGTATTATCTCCATAAAGTCAGTGGTGGGAGCCCTGTGGCCAGCATTTGATGTCAAGGACCTGCTGAATTATATGAGCTGTAAAAAAGGAAGGTGAGGAAATGTCCTGATGAGTGTGCAACACGCTGGGTGAGGAGAGGTGTTGTGGAGGAGTGAGCAGATCATTACCTGCCTTACAGCATAAGGAACAGAGACTTTACGTCTTGGCCCAGGTCACAGGGAGCTACAGCACAGACAGGAATATAAACACATCTCCTAAATCTCAGCATTGTTCCTTTTCAGAAAATCTTTTTTTTTTTTTTTTGATTTACGACATTTAATAAAACAGGTTCTTCTATTTAATAAAAAAGGTTCTTTTATCACAATGTTTTTGGAGGTCAACTGCCTCTTCTGACCTTCTTTCTCGGTGCTTCTAATTAAGTTACTGTGAATCCCATCAGATTTCAAAGGGAGGGATCAAGAACGATTGCTTTCATGATCTAGTTAATACCCATAAATATCAACTGTCGCCCAATTCCCACTATGGAGTAATAGGTGGAAAGAGGAAGACACCATAAAACACCTGTTACTTAAAGGCAAGAAGCAATAAATGATCTCTATGTCCTTTGAAACCTGAGTGGCTTTTCCTAAGGCTACAAATTTCTTTTTAGGACCCAGCAGATGTACCCATTTTATCAGTTCATAATCTTTTTTTTCTTTTTTTTTTTTTTTTTTAATGCTAGCTTTTGGCTTTCTTTCTTTTTTTCTTTATGTAGTCGTTGGACATCTTCATGCTTGCAGAGCAGATGTGCCTGCTGAGCAAGAAAACTGCATGGTCAAAGAGCCCTGGGAGTTTCTCCTGTGACACTTCCAGGCAAGGAGGTTCAGAGGACTTTACATGGGGCATGATGCTGACTCTGGGCACAATGGAGCTGTGTCCAGCTCTATGAAATGCCATGAAGTGGCCCCAGCACTGCAGAGCAGCATTGTCTTAGTGAACTGATCTAAAAGGGTTTTACATAAGGCTTGGCTTTCAATGGAAAGTAAATAACCTAACATCTTTTGAGACAGAAGAAGACATTTAAGTATAATGACTGAGTTTATTTTCTCAAGAACTAAAGAAACGCCTGAAAATGTGTTTACAAGCCAACACTTGCAGATTATCAGCTCTCCTGGAATGACCCAATGAGTAAAATTATAAAGTTGGGTAACCTGGTTCAGATGTAACTGTTTACACCAACCAGGATGTAACTTTTACACCATCAAAAAATAAGACCTACTTATTTTATTCTACTTATTTTTTATTCAGATGAATTAGTGATGATAAATTACCTCTGTAACAAATCATCCAAATTCCAAATTTCCTCCAACAGTTTACTCATCATTTGTGGTCTGTTTAGGAAAGGAACCTGGACTTCTACATCTTATCTCTTGAATTATTGCATGGTATGATCTGGGGGGGGGAAAAAAAAACCCAACACATGATCAGGTCGTCTGTTCAGTGAAGGGAGATGTATAGGAAATGGAATTGAGTGGATGGATGGGCGGATGGATAGATGGGCAGACGGATGGATGGGTGGATGGATGGGTAGATGGATGGATGGATGGGTAGATGGATGGATGGATGGGTAGATGGATGGATGGATGGATGGATGGATGGATGGATGGATGGATGGATGGATGGATGCGTAGATGGGTGAGCGGATTGATGGAAGCAGGAAATGGTTGCTGCAGCTCACACACTCAAATCATTGCTCCAAGTGCATCAGGATCAGATTCAGAAAATGGAATTCAGAGGAACTTCTTGATTGTTTTCCTGTGGGTTTTTTAAAACTTTGTTAGTGAATGAAAATGTGGACTCAGCACCAGCTGAAATGTTCCACTCCCAGTGAAGCACAGCAGATACACCGCACTTAGCAGTGTGTGCAAGTTGGCCTCAATCATCAGGCAGATGCTGCCTGACTGTAAAAAGCTGCACCTTCAGAGCACCCTGAGGAGTTCCTGCACCTCAAGTAAATTGCTGCTTTCACCCCGTGGTGCTGCGTTATCACACCAGTGTCGC
The DNA here is from genome assembly GCA_025331215.1 of Actenoides lindsayi. Taxonomy (NCBI): domain Eukaryota; kingdom Metazoa; phylum Chordata; class Aves; order Coraciiformes; family Alcedinidae; genus Actenoides; species Actenoides lindsayi. The sequence continues at coordinate 61,457 of WTSP01006820.1, read as the reverse complement.
AGCTCCACAAGATTCCTACCCGGCTGCAATGTCCCTGCTTTCTCTGTTTGGGGTAAAAGCCAAATTGCGTGTCCACTGCTTCTCTTGGGGAAAATAGTTAAACATTAAAGAAGTCCATGAGGCTCTGGCCTAAGTTAGTATACTGAAACAGAATGGGTAATGTCTCGTATTAAGCTAATTTTCAGTTTCACCTCGATTTTTTTGAACTATTTTCTCTCCAGATTGCTCTGTGAATCAGAAGTTGCAGATATTTCTGGAAGAAGAGACTTCAGATCCATCTTATTATTCAGTGCTCAGCACCAAAATGCTACTTTGTAATACTTTTGATGAGTTTGATGCTCATAACTACCATTAACAAGGCTAAGTGAGAGGACTGACCTCACCATTAGAAATACTCCCACCATCGTGACAAATGTTGCTAGCCCATAAAAGAGTCAAGCCTGGACCAGCTGAGAATCATCTTAACAGCAGAAGAGACAGGAATGAAGAGAATAACTCAAGCCAGAAGCACCAGGACTCCTTTGTCTTCCTCCCAGGGAGTGTAAGAGGTGTTGGCTAAATCAACAAATTTTTAAATATGAAACACAAATTATCCCCTGTTTCAGCTGTAGGGATATCAACTTGAAATGAAGGACAATCTCATATAATCCATTTATCCCATCGTGGGAAGTGTGCTGTGTTCTGAGTTACACAGTATAAAGTGTAACACGAGTGGCAAAAACGTGTAGGAATAAGATCATGTAAGAAAAATTATTTACATGAATTTTTTTTGCCAGCTTTAAATGACCTGTAAATGCAGGGTAACAGTCACAGAGGTCTTCTTATAAATAGTCCATCTTTTCTGAATAGATGACAAATATTTTGTCCGTGTCTGCAGAAGGGATTTATGAAATGGAAAAGTCCAGGGCACAAAATATTTCCTCATTTTTTGTTGGAATGTTCTGCTGCTTTTATAAGGAAGCAGTGTAATACCTTAAGTAGATGTATATAATACCTTAAGTAGACGTAAACTAATTAATACATAGGAGCTGAGAGCCATCCCAGCACGGCAGATGAATAATATGCATTTCACCAATCTATGTCATGCATCCATCATGAGACACTGGATTGTATTAAAAGTGCTGTGCTCTTAATGCAAAGTTAAGGAACTCACAAAGGCACAACCTGCACACTAAATTGCCGTTTGGAAATCCCATGCAACGAGAATCACTTTGCGCTTTTGATGAGATTAAACGGTTACACAGGCAGGAAATGAAGGCTAATGTCAGATATTCCTTATTCCCTCACCTGGACACACCAAGAGCTGGCTGCTGCCCTAAACTGGTCTTGCTTGAGTGATACGAATTGCAGAAAACCAGCTAGCTGTGGGAATTAGGCTTGATCTGTAGGGCTACAAAAAGCTTGAGCGTATTCTTATTTAGCCTTATGCATCAGGAAGACTATTTGAACTGAGTCTATGTGGTATTTTACCTTCCTTTTACACAAAACCTCTTATTTGTCCCTGTTCATTATCTTGAGGAACTTTGCAGAAACAGTTTAGAAATGGTGGGGCTAAACCTGGAAAGGAGGACTTCTATAGCAGCCATGCAGCCAAGTGCCCTGATGGCTGGACAGATGCTGCCTGAATGTGGGTTTGTGACAATTGCCTTGTATCCACGTTGACTGAAAAATAAAAAGCCAGAGACTAAAGCACATGGAGCAAAAGTAGTTGACAGGATCTAATCAGCTTGCTGTATGTAAGTAGTACCTGAAAACCAGTACCAGCTTTATGAACAGTTCTAGAGAAACTGAAGAGCCTGACTTAGAATCATAGAATCGTGATTTGATTGGGAAGGGACCGCTAAAGACTATTTAGTGCAACTGCAACCCCTCCTGCACTGAGCAGGGTCATCTGCAACTAGAGCAGGGTGCTCAGAGCCCCAGCCAACCTCACCTGCAATGGTGCCAGGGATGGGGCATCAACCACCTCTCTGGGCAACCTGGGACAGGCTCTCACCACCCTCACTGGAAAACATTTCTTCCTTCTCTTCAGTCTAAATCTCCCTCTTTCAGTTTAAACCCATCACCCCTCGTCCTGTCCCAACAAACAGGCCCTGCTCAAAAGTCTGTCCCCATCTTTCTGACAGGCCCCTTGAAGTCCTGAAAAGCCATAAGAAGGTCTCCCCAGAGCCTTCTCTTCTCCAGGCTGAACACCCCCAGGTCTCCCAGCCTGGCCTCCCAGCAGAGGGGTTCCAGCCCTCCCAGCATTGCTGGGGCTCCTCTGGCCCCGCTCCAACA
>WTSP01006817.1:20540-30804 GCA_025331215.1 Actenoides lindsayi | reverse complement strand
CCTCCTCCTCCTCCTCCTCCTCCTCCTCCTGCCATGACCGCTTGAAGTTGTTACAGGCAACGTAAACTGCTGTAAGAGAGAAAAAAACCAACCCCAACAAACCCTCGGTTCGCCAGCTTACTCGAGTGAGCCCAGGGGCTTCGACGCGTGCCGACCGCTACGCCGAGGCGCTGGGCTGAGCTTTGGGGTCGGTGCCGAGGGGACGCCGGGCCGGCGGCTCGCTGCGCAGCCTCTCCATCTTTCCACGCGCCAAGACGAGAAGGGAGGCTGCTAAACACCCTTGGGGCACGAGCGGTAACCTTTACGGAGAGCGGGCAGAGAGGCCGCACGCCAGGCTCTCCTTGCTCCAGGAGGAATTTGGAAAAAGAAAGAGCAAAGCGAACCAAACCCAGCCCTCTAACATATTTCAGTGTCTTGCTGAAGGAGGCCCCAAACTCTTCTCCTTTCATCGCCTTCCCCCCGCGGTGGGGTACACCGAGCTCAGCCCGGGCTCCGCCACAGCCAGTTTCCCGGGTGCCCTGAAGACACGGGGTGCCCGTGGCCTTGCTACAAACACAACTCCTTTTTTTTTTTGTCGCCCTCCTTCCTTTTATTCCGTGGGTGGGTGAAAAGAAGATGGCCGAGACTGCGGCTGCCGGAGCTGGGGCCGGGCAGGGGGGGAGCCGGTGCCACGGAGGGGACATTGTCCCGCTGGGGTCTTTGTGTGAAAAGCGGGATCGATAAAGGCGAGGCGAGAAGAGACCGATTCCAAGACCAACCCCCGAGCGGCTCCGAAAGGAACGATACCAGCGTTCCCAAGCGACGGACTAACTCTTTTAGCAAACTATTTCCTGTACTTTGTCTCGTGGAGAGGAGAGAAGCTTCCACATCGTCTAACTCTGCTTTCGGAACTATGTTTAAAGGTACTTTTCTATTGTAATTTTTTAAAAATAAACCCAGTGATTATTATAAGTTACGTGCAGAGCGTGGTCGTGCGCTGCGTATCCGGGCAGGAGCCCGACACACGCCCCGTGGGGCCTCGGGGAGCAGCAGCCTCCTTCCTCCCCCGGGGTATCCGACGGCGACGCGGCGATTTTTCAGGGCAGATCCCGTCGTCCCGCTTGGCTCGCTTGGGTCTCTAGAAAAGCTCCAAAAATCCGGGCTGGGAGGATCAGCAGGCTTTAAAGAAATGACTCCAAGTTTACAAAGATGTTATCGGTTAGTTTTTAAACCTACTAATCTTGGCAGCGAGCGCAGGAGCTAAGCTGCGATTTTCCATGAGCTCAGCCGGGGCCGCGGCAGACGTAACCTAGAGACGAAGGGCCAGATTATTATTTTTTGGGGTTTTTTTTTGTTTTGTTTTTTTTTTTTAACACGCTAAGAATTTTGAAACACTCGGTGCGTAAGCCCAACCTAGAAATTCCTCCTCCTTCCTCCGCTCCGCCCCTGCCCTGATAAATGTGACCCGCGTCCCCAGGAGCCTCAGCCAACAGGCCGGGCTGCGAAAACAAAGCACGGGGAGCGATCGGCAGCTTAGCAAAGGCAGCCTGGAGAAGAGCGGTGTGCGAGGGACCTCGTTAAAGCAGGCTGCAAATTATCCAGGGCGGAAGGAGGAGGCACGGTGGTGTTACTTGAAACCCCCGGCTGGCAGGGATGAGCCGGGGAGTTAAGCCCTTAATGTTGGACGCTAATCCCTCCGCGGCCACCGCAAGTCACAGCTTCCTTTCCGCGCCGCGCTCAGAGGAGAGGTTTGTCGGCAGGCCCGGGGCGGGCAGGGAAGAGAGCGAGGAGCTGCGAGCGCCAGGCGAGCGCGCGGCCGGGCCCCGTCACCGGCCGCCGCCGGGCAGGCGCTTTCGGCGGCGGGTTCAACGGCGAGCGTCCCCCAGCTAGGACGGGGGCGAAACGCGCACGCATCCTCCCGGGCTCTCGAGAGCCGCCCCGCGAAAGCATTTAGCCTCTTGAACTGCCGTTCCGCCGTTCCGAATTTCCCCCGTGCGCCGGAGCGCGTGCGGCCCCGTGCCGATCGGCGCTGTCCCCACGGGGCGGGAAGCCGCTCGCCGGCCCCCGCGTCCCCTTTGCCCGCGGTGACCTCTCCCCGCGTGGCCGGGGGAACATTCTTTCCCCGTGACCGTCGGGGCACTTACAGGAAGGCCCGAGCCGCTGGCTGACGGCGGGGAATTGCAAAACGGGACCAGGGACTCCCAGGCCAGCGCTGGCATCCGATACCAGGGACGAATCCCGGGGGGAGCGGAGGGGCAGAGCTGGAAAAACCAAAAGGAGAAAGTCTCACACACTCATTGTTTCCGCTTTCCCGAGTCTCCCTCTCGCCATTCCCCCGAGGTTAACCTCGGGAAGGGGGCTGAGAGCGGCTCCTCCCCGGCTGTCCCCGCATCCCCACCGCCCCGGCGGGCAGCGGGCTGGAAGCGATGGCCGAGGCGGGGAACAGGCCGGCAGGGCCTGCGGAGAGGAACACGGCGCTGCCTCCCCGCATCGCTGGACACGACCCCGCGTCCGAGGGAGGAACAGGGTGAACGAGTCGGGAGCGGGAGAGCTCTCCTCTCCCCCAGGACTGTGCAGGCAGCCGAGAGGCAGGGACTAGGGGAACACGCCACGGGCAGGGAGATGGGCCGGCACGGGCAGGGAGAGCAAAGGGCAGACGGAGCCGGCGCCGAGGCTGGGTGATGGCACCCGCAGCCTGGACGGGGCGAGGAGGAGGAGCGAGCTCGGCACCCGCTCCCGTGCACCTCCTCGGGAGAGGCTGGGAAGCACTAACAGGGCTGGCAGAGGAAAGACGATAGCACTGGAGGTTGGCCAGGCAGCTCGAGAGACTGACACGCAGGCCGGGAGAGAAGCCATCAGCTGGGAGAGCAAAGAGGTGGCTTTTTGAGGGCAGCCGGGGCCGGGGTGTGGATTTGTTCCTTGATTCTTGAGGCTTGGGGAAAGGAAGAGGTGTTGGCCAGCCAGGGTCACCACATTGCCTGAATGCTGCCAGGTATCACAGAACCAGAGACTACTTTTGGTGGCAAGGGACCTTGCAAGGTCACCTAGTCCAACCCCCCTGCAGGGAGCAGGGCCACCTGCAACCAGAGCAGGTTGCCCAGACAACCTCCCCTGCCATGGTGCCAGGGATGGGGCAGCCACCACCTCTCTGGGCAGCCTGGGCCAGGCTCTCACCACCCTCAGCATCAACAATTTCTCCCTTCTCTCCCATCTGCTTCTAAAAATCTCCTCTTTTTAGTTTCAAACCATCACCCCTTGTCCTGTCTCAACAGGCCCTGCTATAAAGTCTGTCCCCATCTTTCTGACAAGCCCCTTGAAGTCCTGAAAGGCTACAAGAAGGTCTCCCCGGATCCTTCCCTTCTCCAGGCAGGGCTGCTCTGTGCTCCCTGCCAGCACAAAAAGGCTCCGTGCACGCGGGAGAACGTGCAGCTAAACCCTCAGCCAGCCCCCGCCCCGGGAAGGACGGGATAACTGCACCCAGGGGATTGCACTCAGCACCCAAAAGCCTTAAGTGTGCTGCAGGACAGTGCCTGCAGCCCAGTGCCTGCAGCTCCGAGCCAGGGCAGCCATCCCTGGGCCAAGCAGGGCGGATATTTCAGCGCGGGGAGGACGAGCAGGGTGCTGCCGGTGGGTGCCCCGTGAGCGCGGGGTGCCCGCGGAGCCGGGCCGCGGCCGACGCTGAAACGCCTGCCTCGCTGCCACGCTTCAGGCTGCAAACCAAGACGAGGGGCAGAAACGCCATTAGCAGATCCCTGAAAGGCTTCTTGTGCAACCCGGGGAAGTCAACCATTAGCAGAGCCTGGACTTCGTCTCCGCAGCCTCCATAATTAATAACTAGCTCGGGAGAGAGCGGAGAGCGCAACGCAACTGATGGAGGCAGAAGGAAATCGCACAAGCACTTCAGGCCTTGGATGTAAGCCCAGAAGTGCAGGTAGAGTCAAAAAATTAAGCTAATGGAAGGGCAGGCTCCTGCCTTACCCAGCCTTTCCCCCGCCGCACTCGCGCTCTGCACGACGGCCGACCGACGAGGCTGGTAACCTCCTCCCAACCACAGACAGGCTTTCGGAGTCAAGCTTGGTATTTTTTGGGCTGCTGGGCAACGCAGAGGCCGCCGCACGCACCTGCAAAGGGAGGCAGCAGGGAGCCACAGGAGCTCAAAGCAAAGGAGGAGAGCTGCTCTCACGGCGAGCTGGGCGGCACCGAAGGAAGCGGGGCTGGGACCCACTGGAGCACAAGGCTAAAAGGGGCCACAGGTCTCTGATCTGAGCTCCCTCTCCCAACAGGACTGTTGCCAGTAAGAGATCGGGGCGACCTGGTCTCCTTTGGGCGACGCTTGAAACCTCCACGGATGGTGACACCTCCCTGGCAGCTTTTTTCTTCCTAATAGCCGAGCCAAACTTCCCACATCCTCTATGATGTCATCCGCCATGGCTGCCAAAGAGTTTGACTGCATCACCTTCCTGACTGCCCTTCCCAACACTGTACCTGTGATTAAATACGTTCCCAGCCTCCTCTTCACCCAGCCGAACTGTCCCAGGTCCCCACTATCCTCCCAGGCCCCCTGCTCCCAGCCCTGACCAGCCCAGGAGCTCCAACCAGACCCTAGAATCATGGAATCACAGAATGCTTTGGGTGGGAAGGGATCTTTCAAGGTCATCTAGACCAACTCCCTGCAGGGAGCGGGGACATCTGCAACTAGAGCAAGGTGCTCAGAGTCCTGGCCAACCTCACCCGGAACGGTTCCAGGGAGGGGGCATTGATCTTATCTCTGGGCAACCTGGGCCAGGGTCTCTCCCCCCTCAGTGTAAAACATTTCTCCCTTCTCTCCAGTCTAAATTTCCCTCTTTTAGTTTCAAGCCATCACTCCTTGTCCTGTCACAACGGACCCTGCTAAGAAATCTGTTTCTGACAGGCCCCTTTAACTCCTGAAAGGCACCAGGAAGGTCTCCCCTTCTCTTCTCCAGGCTGACCAACCCCAACTCTCTCAGCCTGGCCTCACAGTAGAGGGCTTCCAGCCCACAGAGCATTTTGGTGGCCCCTGGGCCTGCTCCAATAGGCTCATGTCCTTCTTGAGCTGAGGACTCCAGAGCTGGACAGACACAACCGCCCCCCCCCAGCATCCCTGCATCCCACTTGAATTGTGGGAGAGGCCCAAACTGGACACAGTTTCCAGGTGTGACCTCCCCAGCGCTGAGCAGAGAGCAAACAGCTTCCCTTGCCCCGCTGGCCCTTGCTGGAGCAGCATGGGCTTCTCATTCACTGGAGGAATGCTGGTTTTCAGGCTGATTCCTCTCCCTGACGGTTGTCAGCGGTTAGCCTTGCCAGTCTGTGCCAGTCAACAGCAAGCACTCAACCCAACTGGACAGCCCCCCACCAGTAGATGCCAGAGGCCCCCGAGGCAGTAACACACAAAGGAATTTGGGGCTGGTACATTAGCAGCGACCGGAAAGCGAGCAACGAAGCTGGAAATAATGAGATGTCGGTGCCACGGTTGCTTCGAGTCATCTGCGAAGGCAGCCCCTCCTCAGCAGCAGGTACTGGGAGCCCAGCTCTCCCTGGCGGCCCCGCACCGCCGGCCCATGCTCATCCGAAGTGACAGCCCTCGCTGGCTACAGCCACGTGCGGGGTCTTTATACCACTTGTCAGGGCTCCCTTGCCTCTCCCTCCTCCGCTCTCTAAAAGCCTTGAACGATCACGATGAATTATAGATTAGCGCCGGTACACAACTGCCTTATGTCAGTTTTCTCATTCAACCATGCAAAATCCTGCTGCTTTCTGTCCCCTTCCAGAACGATCATCCTAACGGAGGAGGAGGGGGAATAACTCCTCAGTCAGAGCAACTTTTAGGAGAGAAGCCAGCAGAGCTCCGTGTTGAGAGGTGTGACACCCCTGGGCTATTCCACTTGTACCTTAAAAAACCAACGGTGCTTTTATTTTGGGGGCGAGGAGGAGCAGCTGAAGTAGAAGGTCTGGTTCCCGTATACAGACACGAGGAAGGCCTAACGAGGTCCTCCTGAAGGGCCAGAGCAGCCCCAGGGGCAGGGACGCTGCCGGCACTAACGGACGCCCTACAAGGACACCTTTCCAGAACAAATCCTAGCCCCGCAACGCCCGGCGACAGAGGAAGAGCTACGGGCGAGATGTCATTGTGCAAGAGAAAGGATGATGCAGACAGCCAAGATGCATCTCCCAGAGCTCCCCTCACTGAGAGACAGCGTCCTCCTTTTCCCCAGGGCCCTGTCCATATGTCCATCACGGAGGGTGGGAGCTGAACGCGTCTCTGCTCCTGGCTGATAGGGCAGGGGAGGAATAGAAGGTGCCTGCCACGGGCTAGACGATCACCCTAGGTCTCTGCCGACTGAAATACTCTACCATGTTCTACCGTGTGCTACCTCTGACAGGCCACCGCCAGCTTCCCTGCAGCTGCTTTGAAGACAGCACCCTCACAAGCTGCTAGTACAGCAGAGAAGACTTCCTCCAGTGAGACAAAGCAGCTAATCCAGTCTTTCCAACTGGACATCAACTGGTCCACTGTGCTCCTCTGAAGGCTGGACAATGACACACTCCTGACAAGGCCAGCACAGAGCTGGCACTCACTCTTCCTTCCCTGCTTTTCACCTAACGTATTTTTAATCTCTGAGAGTAGCCAGAGGTGGTTTTCTTTAGACTCCCCTATCACCTTAATCACTAGAGCACAGAAAGAAAACTGGGAGCCCACCTCACAGCCTGCTCCATGTGCTTTGGTTCACAGCAAAAGTCAGATGTAAGATGACTGGGAAGTAACCCTCCAAAGTCCCCCAGAGGTAAGAAAGGCAACTCAGAGCTCCCCGAGAGCTCTGCTTTTGTCCAAGCGCCACCACCAAAAAGCCTGCCACTCGCGAATGCAGCAGATGGAAGGGAACCTTTCTTGGGTTTTTTTTGAGCGAAGATGACAGAAGAGAGGTGAACAGTTTTGCAAGTGTGCTGCAGGTGCTTTCAAGGTGAAGCAGAGCTGTAATGGAAAACTAAAAAGCTCCAAGAGGAATTGCTTGTGCTGACCTAGAAAATAGGGAAGAAAACCAGTTTCAAAAGCAGCTGGAGGGGCATGCTTTTTTATCTCTCTCTATAAATAAAAATATTTCAAAAGCATGAAATGTTTCTATACACACATATATATGAAATAACAGAAGACACCTCCTACTGGCGTTTAGCAGCTCTTCCAACAGGGCTGAGGTGCACAGCGCCGGAAGAGTTGTCCGCTTCTCCAAAGAGCAGCCTTCAAAACCAGGAGGATAAGCACGACACTTACGGCATTCTAGTTCTCCTCCCGCGCTTCCCCGAGCAGATGCAACTCGGCCGCGAGGCTTCGTTCCCCAGCTCTTCACGTGCCTGGCTGCCACGGCCTCTGCCTCGACCCCTGACACCTCGAAGTCGAGGGCTCGCGTGCCCTGGGGAACCGCGGTCGCCCGCTTCACCTCGGAGCACAACCCCTGGAAGGGCAGAGAAACGGCTCCTCTCCTGCAGTGCCACGAAAACAATGTCAGCATTGATCGACTCCGCTTCAGTACAGAAAAATAAGTTATGGAGAGGATGTTATTTGGCCGCGCTCCACCTCAGCCTGTGCCGCGCAGAACGCCGGGCGTCTACGGAGAGCTGTCATTTAAGGTGGCTCCTGCCCGTTCCCCAGCGAAGAACGGTAAGAAGATGACAGTGTCAGCTCAGAACAGTGAGTCACCGAGGAGATAAAAACACAGCAAAGGTTCCCTTACCTCCTTGAAAACTCAGCAAGCGCGAAGGATGTTGATTCCCCCACAGGAAGCAACAGTGGAAACCAGCTCTGAAAGTTTATTACTTTCCAAAGAAAAAAAAAATCGCTTCAGTTTTACACCGTCACTTTATTTCCCTCCCGTCCGTAGAGCAGAACCGTGCGACACACGCGCAGCCGCCGCAGCGACGAGAAATCGCCCAAGGCAATTTCTGGCTAGCTTTGGGAAGCTCCAGCTGCATTGCCATTCTGCAGCCTGCTGGGAGTTTGGGAGAGGGGCTTTTTTGTGTTCGAGTTTCAGCCTCAGATACCACCGCCCGCTCAGGAAAGCTCAGTCCCGTGGCACGGAAGAAGCAGCCCGACCGTGGGTGTTATCTGGCTGTGAAAGAACCTTGCCTGCAGCCATTTTAGGAAAAGGTTTTCCTGAAATAGGTACAACAAACGCGTACTCAATTCTACTGGAAAGCCCCTTGGAAGTAATTCCAGGTAAACACCCATCAAGCAATGTAAAAGCAGAGTCAAGCACTGCACAGGAACTCCTGCATTTCCTGCTGAGCACCATTTAGCCCTCTACGCCAAGAGGCAACTAGTGAGAACCTCTTACTCAAAGACACATTTCCCACTAGCTAATCAAATTAACCTCTACCTTTAGCAGCTCCTACTCGCTCTTAAACTGACCTGGTTTCGTCTCGGCAGCTGCTGGGATGGGGGAAACACATCACATTACTATATACAGTCAGTCTTTCTGCAAGCAGACACCGAGCCCGAGTGGATAAAAAGGCATGTTTGCTCCAGAACTCAACCCGTCACTGTTTGCCAGGAACGACATCAGAGTAATCTTTTAATACTCCAGCCAAGTGGTCATTGTGAGTCTTAAACCGACGCTTCTTCTGCGAAGCCGGTTTCTTCCTCCTCTGAATGGGAGCCTGCAAGAAGAAATAAAGAGCGGTCAGAAGGTCTGCCCTCCGGCTGTGGCGTCCGACCCGACGCGCGACGCAGGGAAGGTGCCGGCTTGTCCGAGGAGCGGTGCGCGCGGTGGGAGGCACGTTACGCCGTTCCCATCAGGGTTTCAAAAGCTATTTAGTAAGAAAGTGAAAATAAAACAACACCACGACCCACCCCTTTCCCAGAAAAGTAACCATTCTTCCCCTCCCAATGTGTCGCACAGCTTCAAGCAGAAGCTTCCAGTTGGGAGCTGACAGGGATTTCTGGCAGTTGCCCCGTTCTTGGGTGCTGCTGGGATTGCTGCTGGGATTGCTGTTGGGATTGCTGCTGGGATTGCTGCTGGGATTGCTGCTGGGACTGCGCTGGCTCAAACGAGCCAGAGAAACACCCACTGAGCGCTGGGGTTTCGCAGCTCCTTAAAACAGGTCCCGCTTCCCCAAGCTACGGGAAGAGCCCAGCGCAGGCTCACCCACGTGCTTTGGCATTAACACCGTGGGGTCAGGAAGGGGAAATCTCCCAGAAAGATCAGTCATTTGTTATCTCTTACTATTTTCTTTGGTCCAGTTTCCTGCATGGAAGAAATACCCTGTCGTTTCAGATACTCTTCAATTTTCTCCTCATCCATAGAGTCCACGGGAATGCTCCTCCACAGCTTCTGGAATTCTGAAACACCAAGCAAACCCTGGCTTTACACCCCAAATGAACCAAGCCAGGGCAAAGCCCCCGCACGCAGGGAGAGAAACACGACCCGATCCCCAGCGCTGAAGTGTTCTGGCCACCGCCAGCGGACGCCCGATTAGCGCAGCCTGCACCCCGCCCAACAAAATCCCCCCACAACTTAAGGGAAGAAGATGAGCTGATTCTCATCCGCGCCGACCACGCTCCGGCATCGGGAGCGCCCGCGGGCAACGTCTGCTTTTAACGGTCCCTTTCTGCGGAGCCTCTCTTTTTGCCCGCCTAGACTGCCAACGTGTTGCCTGAGCCTCCGTCCAAAAGACAGCAACCAAACCATAATCGGCACCTTCATTTACACACCTTCAGCTGCCTGGGAGACTTCTCACCCCCCAGTGCAATTTACTGAAGATTCGAGACACTTAGACCAGTGGGTTTAAGCCGGGTTATCGCTGCAATATAATATATACCGTGCTGGACAGGTAATAAATTACTAAAATTCCTCTGGTGTTAAAAAGCAGAGAGATACCTTAAAAGCCACAGCAGTGGGAAAGAAGACAAGAGACAGTAAGTCTTAATTAGAGCAGCTGCCATCTGCCCGCACGCTTTCTGCCTCATGTGAAGTTGCACAGAGCCTCTGGAATGTCTTCTCCCGGCAGCGGCTGGTACGGTCCCACCTCCCTTCATTCCCCAGGCACTAAGTTAGATATATCCTGTCAGCAGGTTTGGCTAACAAACTATAAATAAAACACCAGGCGCGCATAGCAACGCGAGACTCAATTTTTCCCTTTATTTCCAGATAAATTTAGTATACGGTTGTCAAAACAACCGCCACTTCTGCCTGCTTCAGAAGCTGTCCTGTGCAGCAGGCGACGAAACGCTCCGGTGACGCTCTGCCGCAGATACGCCGGCTCCAGACACCCC
>WTSP01006817.1:1540-18580 GCA_025331215.1 Actenoides lindsayi | reverse complement strand
CACTGTACCAAGCACAGAATCGTAGGATCCTGTGGGTTGGAAGAGACCTTGAAGTCCGTCGAGCCCGACCGTTAACCCAGCGGTGCCGGGGCACCACTAAACCACATCTCCACGGCTCTGAAACCCCTCCAGGGATGATGACTCCAGCACCGCCCGGGGCAGCCCGGGCCAGGGCTTTGCAGTCCTTTCTGAGAAGGAGTTTGTCCCGACGTCCGACAAAAGGCGTACGTAAACGAGCTGGTTCCTGCGCTTGCACCTGTGCCCTTCCTAACCCATCCTGTTTCTCAGGCTGTAAGTCTCAGGTCTTTCTTTTCTCCCCGCTGCAAACAGTAAGGGGCTGTTCAAGCTTTCCAGGAAACAAAAGGATGGAATTTTGCCAGGGAAGAACGACGATGCTCATTTTTGGTACCGCAGCGCTTCAGAAGAGAACTAAATCCTGCCAAGACACCCCTTTGGGTCGGGCGGAGATAGAGCCCAGCCCGTCTCTCACAGAGGGATCACCGGGGCTGCCGTTTTCAGCTACCCTCACGCGAGGACCGGCGCTGTAGCCAAGGCATCCCGCGTCCGCTCAGCCATTTTCAGCGCGATCTAATCTAGCGTGATTAGAGTTCACGCTAGAAGGACAAATAATCCAAACCCCAAAAGGCCGAGGATAGGTGCTTAAGGTTAAACCAGCCCGCATTCTTCTGGGGAACAGAAGTGAAAAATTAAACGCTAGGAAATAACCGGTCAGCCCTTGAAGGATCAGCCTGCGCAGAAGGGCGGATCGCGGTTAATACCCAACCACGGCGCTCCGCGTTTCTTGCGAAGCTCACCACAGCTTCACGTTCACCTGTCAAACCGGGCCAAGAAACACGAACGCAACGGTCACCGAGAATCAAAGCCGCAAAGCTAAGATGGCCGTGACGTAGGGATAATTTAATCCTCCACTTGTTCCCCCCAGAGTCACTGCCCGGCAGCCTGCAGCTCCATTGGGAAATGCCATCATAGATCAGGCTGCTTTGGTTGAGGTAACCACCACGGAACCTTCCTCCCGTGCGGGGCATTAGAACACCGTATCGCTGAGGAAAGGGGGGATGACACCAACACGGCCCTCCTCCCAGCAACGCTCTCTGCTGAAGGACTGGCTCGGAGGAAAGGTGCGGGATAAGGGCAGAGAAGGGCTGCTGGCACTGAGGGTGCTGTCGGGAGGGAAAAGGGGGGACACAACTGTCATCTCATCACAAAACCGGGTGGGTGTAACAGCAGACACGGAGCTCGGTGCAAGGACGGAGGAAAGCGAGCTGGCGCCGAACCGTTTCCCCGTTACCTGTCAGATTTATCCAGAAGTCTCCAAGGACTGTGGCCCCACCAGCCAGTGAAAGCTTAGACGTTGGGAATATGCTATCTGGATTAGCGTGACATCCTGGCAGAAACCTGAGAATGGATGGGAAGAGCCGGTGATAACCACAGCTCTCAAGAAACAACTCTCTGCACGCGCAGCTGTGGTGTTTCTGCACCTCAAAATTCACACCCTTGACCCAAGATAGAAAGAACTCTCTCCTGCTCCAGTGAGGAGAAGCTGAAACACTTTCAGCCTGGCCTTTGCTGTGTGGCTCCAAGTGAAGGGGGTCACCGCTTGTGAGAAGCGGTGTTCTTCTGCATTCAGCCAAGCTGCCAGTTTCTCCCACGGCTTAGGCTGCTATGACAAGATGGAGGCCAGAAAAAAATGCCCTGGGGAGAAGTTTTGGGTAAGTTTCTGGCCAAAGCAAGGCAGGTGCTGTGAAGCCTTCAAGGAGGCACGCGCGTTTTCAGCAGAGCTTTTAAGTCCCGACACCGACGCAGATCGTCCCCTTGGCATTATCAACACTACTCGCGGGATGCTCCCTTGCTCCTCCGGGTAACAGCCAACTTCTGGTCTTTCCAGGAAGGAGAGCAGGGAACGAGAGGACAAGCTGCTTGAAAAGCCCCTTTAGATGCTCGCCAACACCTCCAGCATCCGGTTTGCGAGCGCAGACTCAAACCAAGGAGCTTCAACCGTCGGTAACCAACGGGCAGCAAAGCAGAGGGCAGCGGAACAAAGGCTTTGCATTTGAAATGCCCAAGGGGTAAGGACGCGCAGCCACCTCGGCTGTACTGCCTCAGGAGGTGCCTCACACACAAACCCGATCTGCAGCCACCTTCCCCGAGCAGTTAACGGGCTCCCTTCCTACACAGGTTTACGCTCGGGGAACGAAGTCACGGGGAACGGCTGCACGGTGACTTCAGAGCAGCTGAGCCTGCACTTCTGACTGCCTCACCTGCTCTTGCAAGGAGGTTGAGATGGCTTCTGGAGATAAACCGCTGCGTCGCACCGGTAATAAAACCCGCCAGAGATTAAAAACAGCTTAAAAATCCTCACTGAGCTGAGCCAAAACCCGAGCACAGGACAAGAAGAGACAAGAACATGGCAGGAGGGAAGAAATCAACTGAGCGGCAGAGGAAGCTGGAGTCCTGCTTTCTAAGTGTCCCGGGGAACGCAGAACAAGATCGAGTCCAGAAGGAGAAGGTGCTTGGTATCGAGTCTGTGCCGCCCCTTGGAATTTGAAGCCAGAGCCACAATTTATCGCTGATCCCAAGCTATTTTTATACTGTTAAATTTAAGAGGCTTTGGCCATTCTTTACGTCTCTAAAGGAAGAATATTAAACCCACATATAATTAAATACCTGAATTTTTAGGCATTAAGATACTTCCCATAGGGCATTCGGATGTGAAAAGATACCAGCTCTCCCAGTTAAGCAATCAGACTGGCCTTTCAGCACCGGGCAGCAAGGGGTGAAAGCTTGGCTCACGTGCAAAGTGCTTCGCCCCAGCACAAAAAAGCAGCGCTCTCCTTGGCCCCGGCACCTGAAATCTACCCTGGCTTTTATAAACGCTTTCAAGCTACGCGCTGCTGACAGAAGATTAATTAGCCAGGAAGCCAAGAAGGAACACATGCAACCTGAACCTTCCTCGCCTAATCGCGCGAAAGGAAGAACAAAAGCTGTTCCTTGCTGCAAAACAACCCTCCTCCGGCAGCCCCGAGATCGCGGTACCGCAGCGGGGGTTGCTGCCAAAAGGGGGAAAGGAAAGCTGGGTCGGCCACCAAAACAACTGCAGCCCGGGCAGAGGCAGGCACTGCCAGAAAGCCATTCCTCATGCCGCTTCAGACAGCAAGCTCCAGATTGCCCCGGCAGCTCCTCTTTCTCTGCCGACGCAGCTCAGACGGCGACGGGAGAGGGCCGATCCTCTGCCTTGCAGAGGATTTCAAACCCCGGGCAACACGCGTCTGGAAGCGGAGGGTGTCGTAAGACGGCGGAGGCACGCACGGAGGAGCGCGGAGCCCTTCTTTCCAAGGATAAACATGGAACTAGAAACACATTTGGAACTGTCATCGGCCGCTAGATCAAAGAGTCTGACAGCACTTCAAGGCTTATTTTGCAGCCTTCTCAAAAGTTCGCTTTAACGTCGCCGGAGACAAAGAGCTGAAATAGCACTGCTAACGCAGGAACGTGTCATAACTCATCCTGCCTGCAGACAACCCTGCCAAGGACTCCCTGCGAGACGCGCTTCTGCCGCTTGGGAAGGAATCCTAAAGCAAAACTGCCCGGGAAGGACAGGTTCTCTTCATCACAGGACAATGTTGCTGGAAAAAGGACCCATTCCAGCTGCAATCAGCCAGCGAACCCGCTCGGGGATGTTGAAAGAGTCGCGGCGTACACAGGCAGAGCACAAAATTCCCCAAAGAGAAAGTATTCCCAGCCCCTCTCAGAACAGAGCATCATCATCTGCGTGAAACGAAAAACCAAAACCAGTGAGAACAGAACAACAAAAAAAACCCCAACCGACCAACCGAGGCAAAAACCACCAAAGCAAGATCACTTTTGGATGAGATGGGAACGTGCTGCCATCTGCGGATGAAAGCAAGCAAAGCAAAGCCAAGCCACCTGGAAGTCCAACCACACCGCACACCCACAATCCCTTCCCCGCAGGCACTACACTGAGCCAAACAGCTCTGTCTCAGAGGGTGGATTTTTCACCTCCCGCCTCCCTTTCGTAGCACCAGCCTGCATCGCTTGTTGTTCATTCATACCGGCTACCTGATGACGAGCTGGCAGCTGTCTCTTGCTACGTCTTAATAAAATGGGCTCTTTTCTTAAATTTCATAGCTAATCCTGCAAGTTATTACCAACTAAGAGCAAGGGGGTAGAGATCTCTCTCTGGTAACTCTTTTAGGATGCTTGGGTGCCAGTTATCTGGAAAAAAATTGCACAGGAAGGAACGACACCGTGGCTGGAATACAACCAGTAGCTGCTAAAAACTTTCAAGCTCTGTCTTAACAGTTACTGCCCCAGCACTGATTTCTAAATGCTTTGGCCACGTTTGGAACCCCAAAAGCTGCTGCCTCACGGCCTGAAGAGATGCTTCCTGAGCAGGATGACAGTGTTAGTGGCAAACTCCCTGGAGTTTGGGAGGTCAGAAACGCCCCAGTGAACGCAGGTCAAAGGCTCACAGTTCTGCATTTCACAAATCGTTCCGCCTGCCGCTATGAGGGAGCGACAGAAATTACGGTTTACAAAGAGGTTCGCTTCAGTGTTTTCTAACAACTTTTGTATTTTTAAATGCTGTAGATGTCACATCTACTTAATTTTACCTTTGTGGGAAAAAGCTGTTATTACTGCGAGTACGGGTGTGGTACACAACGAGGAAGTTAATGATACACGTTGCCAGTTGCTTAATTCTATTGAAAATAAAGCGTCTCTCTGAGCTAGTCAAAGCACAAAAGAGCTTTATGCTTTGTCCTGTCTCCCTGTAAGTACAGCAGTTCAAGTTTCTATCAAAACTGCTTTTTTTTTTTACCATACCGTGACGCTGTATGAGAAGATGGCTCGACGTGGCGCATTACAAGAACAGTGTCTTAACACAGAAAGCGGTCGGTGTTGTGGAGTCACTTGCAATAAGATCTCTTGACACAGACTGCCTTCTCCTTTCTGTACTCACAGGCATCCGATGTCGGCAGAAATGTCATTATCGGAACACCCACCTAACTAATTTCTGGGCATAAAGAGGCACCGGAGGATTTTAGCAGAGAAAACACACGCTGGACTTCTGAAGCCCCAGATCTGCCCCAGCTCTAGGCAGCAGCACTACCCCACACCTGAGCTCTGCACCCAGTTTAAAGTGGCCCTTCTCAGGGGCTTTAGCTCACACCTCCCTCCTGTTTGCTTGCTCCTCGCATTCGCCAGTAGAAGGCAGGCGATTAATAAACTGGGGAAAAAACCCTCAATAAACTTACACCCAGAAGCCATTCTTTTGGGTTTGGTTTTTTTTTTTGGGTGCCCTTTACCCAGTAAAACATTAAATGCCACTTTAGTCTCAGCCAGGTGATTTCTGGTGCCACATCCCAATGGATCCAGTATGAAACAGAGGCTATCACCCCCAAACTCACTTGCTAGTCTTCTGTTGATATAAACCGTTCTCCTGACGTCTGGATATACCCAATAGTTCATTACCACCTTAAAAGAGTGCCATACATGAAGACTGCTTATATATGTAGGTGCTTAAGATGAGTTCAAGTCAACCATCCTGGAAACACAGAGAAACAAACACCTACCTTCGTCCACGGTAAACTGGCAGCTCTTGTCATTGTAGAAAAGAATTTTCTTCTTATCGGGGCGATTGACAAAGATGATCTGGTCCCCTAAAGCCTCGAGAAGAAACACAAAAGACCAACTCAAAATCACTTCGTTTCCCAGAAAAAGGCTTCCAGCTGGAACAGCAGTCCTGGGTCTCGGGGAGAAAGGGGAGAAGCAGCGAAGGAACGGGCAACGAAAAGCACCCAAAGCGGCTGCCAATGGCAAGTAACGCGCTAATAAAGCAAAGGTGAGATACGGAGGACTGAGATCAAGGTAGAGCAGCAGAACTGAATGCCTACAGTTGGAACATGGGAGATCAGGAGCTTTTTGTCAGAAAGAGCTTTGAGAGCTGTGCCCAGACGTCAGTCCAAAGCCGAGAAGGTGAAACACAGGGAAAGCTACAGCGCTAGACCCGTGGAAACAGCTTCTGAATTCTCAAAAGAACGGAAACAACTCGGGAGAAAATTCTCTCTTAGCCTTTGAGAAGCTCCTTCCGCCTCCCCTTTGAGAAGCGGAGCGGAACGGGTCTGGGCCATCGCAGACACGTGCTACTCACCTTGATAGCCTTCTGTGCATTGGGCAGCCCTTCCTCAATATCTTCTAAGAGGATTCCTCCCAGCCCGCGCTGGTCGTGCTTGTCCAAGAGCCTGAGCAGAGCCTTTTTATCTTTCAAGTTGTACTTGGGTTTGAAAGCGTACTTCCCATCTACAACTTCTATTTTCGGGTTGTTGACTAGAGCCTGTAATGGGGACATAAATTTTAAACCTTGAAAAAGAGCACACGCTAGTACTTTTTTTTTTCCCTAGCGTGCTTTTGAGCGGCTCCAGCACATCAGCCACACGTTACAGCTGCCAGCTTGGAGATTTGAGTTTGAAATGGATTTTAAATCCTCGGATCCTAGATCCATCAGCCTAGGCATAATTTGCCACAACGAAAAGCACAAAGCACCGAAGGAGGCTTAACACCCTGCACTTAATGCCTTGGGGCTGAAAGGTCCACGAAGCCTCTTAGGGCAGAAAGCTGCACGCGTTCCTTTTTCAGAAAGGAACGAAAATGGAAAAAAGAGGGAGTGCAAAAACCTGCTCTGGCTGAGTGGGAAGTGCAAAGGCACAACTCAGCGTGTCAAGCTCGGGTCGTACGGACGTTACGAAGGTGAAAAGCATTAACCTGGGAGGCACAACACAGGAGTCGGTCTTCCCCGGCTGCTGCCAAGTGGCACCAGCAGCTGTAAAAGAAATTGAGAAGAGCAGACCTCCTGCACAGCAGAGGGTTTGACTTAGGATGCCAGCTTCAGAGGGAAGCTGCCCAGAAGTTCAGGGACGATTGAAAGGATTTAAGATATGCACTGAATCAGCTTTGCTGTGCAGCCAGTACCACAATGCAAGTTCACCTGTAACAGAGGGCAACTCTACTTAGTTTCTTCTGCAGATGCCAGCCTGACCCTGAAAGGAGAAAGAGAAGAGACACAGAAGGAAGAAAGGAGGGAGAAAACACCCGTAACAGAGAAGGTAACTCATTTTGATGCCACAGAGTTATTTGTTCCCCTCTTCTCATCCAGTAACAGTTCAGAGATAATTTTACACTTCTTGGAAGGAGCTTTTTCCTTCCATCTTGATATCCTGGTTCCTTACAGAAACAACCCGGAGCTACCTTCTGAAAGACTTTGGCAAAGACAAGCTTCCATCACGACCGATACTGCCAGACTGGGGGGCTCTGTACCCCAGACTGCTAGTACCGGTAGCAAGGGAATGCTACAGGCTGTATTAGTTAAAACCATTCTGGTTTTACTCTGCAGAGATTTTCTTCTCCCATGTCCCAACTTTACTACTCTGTTGTGAGGAGCCTCAACAGCGGGAGGTACAAGACAGACAGACATGTGAATCAAGGTTATTTCTTAAATGGGGTGGGGGGGGGATGATGTATTTCCAGACCTTGTAATTAAATAAACACGTACCATTCAGGCTTATCATACGCCTTGCTCTCTAATTCAACTCTAAACAGATGTTTTCTTTACCTCGCTCATCAACCATTGTTTCTGCTTGAGTCCAATATCTAAATGCTGCGTTTCATCCAAAATCTCTTCCAGGGTTAACGGGTGCGTATCACCACGCTGGTGCCGCGTCTGGAAAAGCAAACGGGATTTAGGAGAGCTCTGAACTTATTTTATTCAGTGACTCAGTGATCATAATCAATCAATCAATCAGTGTGACGTTGTGACAAAACAACCGCTGCAAAACGAGGGTAGACACAGTACCCACAGCGTATGACTTTCAAGTGAGGGGTTTTGAGAACGTAAGGGAAAAAACCCCTTCTGAGATCAATGACAAAGTCATCTGTCAAGCACCAAATGACACCTTGTTTTGATAAATAGCTCACAAATTCTAAAAGCTGAAAGCACCTTGCAATTTCTACTGCTGCTGCAAATAAACCCCATTATCCTGGTTGTCAAGCGACCTGGAATAGTTAGGGTTTCAGTGACAGAACGAGTCGCTGACCGTTCTGTTTACTGACAGCATTTTGAGTCAACAAGCAGTTTCCTGAAATTCCCACACCTGCAGTAAAAGGGGTTGAAATATCCGGCACCTTTGGGAGAATAACTAACTGCGGGATTTCAAAACAGTGTAACTTCAGGTCCAAACACCGTACCTTCATGTAATTCACTATTTTAGCAAGGACTCCGAACTTGTAGCCAGAGCCTCCCGAGAGGGCTTTCAAGTTGAATGATCCATTGCTGTGATCTACAAAAGGAGAAAGCAAACCGTTAAAAGATGCTTTCGACACCACCCCATCAGCTCTGCACTCCAGCCCGTTGTCCCGCTACCTCCAGCAGCTTTCAGAATGCCAGCTAGGAACGGAAACGCGCGTGGCACGAGCGCACGAGCCGATCCGGAGCCACAGAGCGACCTGGTGTCGACAGACGCGGCTCTGGAACCCTTCTGAGTGCCAGAAACACAAAGTTATCGGGACTTGGCCTTTAAGAAAACAGCATTACTACCACAACAGCACATGGTTCATTCTGGGGCTTAACAGATGAGAATCCTTTATGCCATGTTCTTTCGCGCTGGGGAGAAATCAATTGAAGGAGAGAAGAGAACAATTAAAGTCAGTGTGTTAAGTGAGGGAGGGGTCGGGGCGGGCGCTGAGCAGAGCTGCCGAGCAAAGCGCCCTGAGCCGGGAGAGGAGGAGTGCAAGGGCTCAGGGGTTTGAAGAAAAGGAAAAAAAAAAAGGTCATCACACTCTAGAAAACGAACCTGAGCTGTCCAACAAAGACCCATCGCCTCTACTAAGTCAGCGGCAGCCTTTGAGCAAGTCTGCTACATTCCCCGTGTTTAAATTTAGGTGCCCTTGCCAACTTCTTCACAGCAAACCTCAAATTAACTTCCCAAAGCCCCCGTGCTTCAGGTGAGCTTTTTTCAGAGCGTCTCGACCTACTTGATCTGTCAGTCGCTATAAAAGGCAACTACAGAGAGGGAATTTTACTGTAGTCGAAGCTCAAACAAATCCCCTGATGGTAACTATTGGGCAGACCTGAGGGAAACCGGTGCTAGCGCAGGAAAAACCAGAATGCCGAAGGAACCAACGTCGGTTTTAAACTCGGCAGCTGGTGATGGGAAAAGGGAGAAAACCAAAACCCAGCTCCCCCTGTAGGGATTTTCCGCTGCAGGGTTCCTTAAAAATTAATGCCCCTGTGGGAGGTTTTATTAAAACGCAAAGATCATCCCCGTAACAAGAGGTCCACGGCGACTCAAACTCCGAGGTGCAACGAACGGTTAAGACAACTTATCGGGCGTTTGTTCCGGCAATTGAATCAAGGAGATGATCCTGTTTAATCTGCCCGGCCACGAGTAGATGGCACGGCCCGGCGAAGCTGGAAACCCGCAGAGATTAACACTTCAAACGGCAGGCTGCGACCGGCTGCTTTCCGGACGGCGCCCTCCCGGCGCGCTCCTCCCGCTAACGAGCTCAGCGCGCGCACAAAGGGCGCCCCGAGAGCGCGCGCGGGAAGGGGTTCGTCCCTCATTCCAGCCGGCGAGTCGAACCGGCGAACGATTTCCTGCTGGGGCTGTAGGGGTCGATGCCAATGAGCATAAAGGAAGTTGTCAGCAGCGTCGCGCTCTGGCCAATGGTAGGACAGCTCCATCTTAGCTGTGCCATAGGCTGCGTTAAAAAAAGGGACCAGAACAGCCCTCTGCCAGCATCCTTTCAGACGAGAGGTAGGTCTGCATCGTTTTATAACGTTGTCGTAGGTTTGTCTTGGTTACCGAGAGAAAATATGCCTGTAAGCTTCCAGCCTTCTTAGCAGCAGAATGATTTTTCTCTAGGTTTAGCAGGGTTTTCTCCCTTACCGATGGCAGAGGAGCTTGCCTTGCACTACCAGGCGAGCACTTTCACCATCTGTGCGCTAATGGGAAATTGATAAGCGCTCCATCTTACAGCAAAGCGAATACGCCAAGCCAAGGTTCAGTAAACAAAAGGGATTTGGTGCTTCCCGGGGAGGCGGCTTGCTTTCTGCAGCCTCACGTTCCTTCTGATTCATTGATCCTAGATGGGTTTTGCACAGAAAGGACAGCAGAAGGGGTTTGCTTCAGACAAAGGCAGCTAAACCTGACATTTAAGAAGCCTTATCTCCCAAGCGGGTGTTCCGTAAACGGTATCAATTATGCTGCCTACAAGAGATCTACCTTTGTGGACACCTAGCAACCCGCTCGAGAAATTGGGTACGTCGGGGTAGGAAGAAAATCCCGTTGCGTATTATTGCCCTCCGCGCGGATACCGGAGCCGCGATCGATAGCGCGCAAACAGCCTTGTAAATGCTATTACCCCGAGATGGCTACTCAGTGGTTTCTTAAACAGGGCTGCATTGAAATGATTTGGTTTTTGCCAGTCATTTCCCCCTGCTGCATGAATATGGTTTCCAAGAACGCTGCTCCTCTGCAGTGCCTCCGGACGATGATACCTTTACATTCAGACCTGAGAGGGATGTGACAGAAGGCAATTCATTAAATACTGAGCTCGCTGCGTTTCGGACGCCGAATCGCCTTCCAACCGGAGCGGCTTACGATAGGAATTGAAACGGTGCCGCTACGAAATAAGCAGAGCTGCAGGAAAGCAGAGGGGTGTGGGCAGCTCTCAAAGAGGTTAACCTCACTAGCGCCGAGTGAATTCTGACGGCTCGGCGACGGCCGCTCCCGTCCGGTATTTTAATAATTACAGCGACCCGCAGCTGATATTTATCCGCCTCGCCTCCTGCCAATCCAAAGAGATCACCACCGTCCTGCAGAAGCAGGAAACACCTCCGGCACAGGCATTCAGTTCCACCTCCCTGCCCAAAGCCGAGCTTCTATGCCCTGCGAACCGCGGCCCTAATGGTGGCCGTGGAACGGCAAGGGGCCGGTGGCTGCTCCGTGCTGGCAGCAGGGACTCTGGAAGCCCGAGGTGTCCCTCTGCTCTTGGGCACAGAGCTACCACCGCCTCGGCGGAGAGCTGGGCCTGCAAAGGGGCCTGGCTGCACAACTCAAGTTTTCCTTGCTTTTAGCAACTGCTAAACTCTGCACTAGCGTTACATTTTTGCTTTGTGCGTGGTGTTTACGGAGCGAGGAAACTCGCACGTCACAGATGCCAACAAATGGCTCAGTCTTTGGAATCTTGTTTTGAAAGTTCAAACCCAAACCTCCTCTCTTTGCACCCCCGAGGATATTCTCTTGTGGTTTAAAATGCACGTTTAAATCCTGCTTGTTTCAATTACCCTTCAAATCCTTCCGTCCAGCCCCTCTTCTAAACCACTCCTGACTTTTAGCCCGCGCCGGCCGAGTTTCCTTCCTAAGCCGCGACCAAACCAAGGCAACGCTCTCAAAGCCAGGACCCAGCTCAGCTCGGCAGTATTTTTAGCTTGGACTTGCTCTGTAAACTCTTGTTTGAGAAACAATCCAAAAATAGCAGAATTGATTCCATCCATCTCTGCCACACTTTGTGTCTTCCATTACAAATCTGTGTATTCCATTGCGGATTGGACAGAGCAAAGGGTAAGTGACTGTAGCTGCTCAAGAAACATCTGCACCAAATGCTAATGGCAGGTAGCTTCCCAACAACAAAACCTCCTTGCTATTTCCTCGGGGGAATATGGAGCTGGGACTCCCTCTACACCAAGCTTCCCTCTGTTTGAGAGGCGAGGCCAGGGAAAGAAGGAAAACGGAGAGGGGAAAGGAGATAGCTACTCCAACTGTAAAGATGTTGTTGCCCAGCACCTCGTCTGCCCCTGTAATTCACAGAGAAATTTGGGGATGGACAAAACCCCGGAAATCACCGAGGCCCAGCCTGCTCTCACACTTTCGAGCAACGGCCCTTCCGACGCAGCTCGACAGCGCCAAGAGCAGAGCTGCTGAAGCCAGCTCCTCGTTTCGTCTCTCCCCCGCACCACAAAGCGGTTTTTATTTCTGCTGGGTACAAACAGGCAGTACTGGACCAGAGGCGACATTCCTTTCCTGGCAGTTAAGCGGAGAATGCAGCTGAAAATAAGCAATGAGAACTCCCCAGAAAAGGTCGGGTCTGCTCCTTAGCTACCCTCACGACCACGGCTCCACAAACGGGCTGGGGTTTCCCAGTGCTGCTGTTTGGGCAGCTGAATGAAGCAGCCAGCTTTCGAGCAGCAGCTTCTCCTCAACAGCGGAACAGCCGGGGAACGAACAAGTCAGAAAATTCGGCCTTTGGAAGTCAAAAGAGTTTTGCAGGATTAACAGGGCTGTGCTAACAGGGAGTTCTAACACAGTGAGCTTTAAGGAACTAGGGCTATTTTTGTTCTGGAACAACCACCAAAAGTTCAGTCCCATTCTTTGGAGACATCCTCCAAAATAGTTACAAATTATATATTTATTTTTTTTTAAAAGAGGGATTTATTTATTTTTCCCAAATAGGACAAAAAAAAAAGGGACACAAATCACAAAGTTGTACATTTGCAGTCTGACACTTGGCTGAGCAACTACGAATGCGCAACAAGCCGGGTGTGTGAGCACTGAGTCTGAGCTTAAGTTCTTCATGTTTGGGTTAAAAATCACAGCGTGTTCTCAATCACAAGAGCCCTCAACAGCTCTGTTTTCTCTGTTTCAGCCCCCAGATCCGCGGACAGCAAGCACGCCGAGGCAGCTCCTCAAGAATGGCAACCCTCAACTCCACTCACTGGAACGAGACTACATCCATTTCCCACTCCCTGGGCTTTCAAGTGCAGAAAATCTACCCTTTCCACGATAACTGGAACACCGCCTGCTTCATAATTCTGATCATCTTCATCTTTACCGTAGTTTCTCTGGTGGTGCTGGCTTTCCTCTACGAACTGCTAGACTGTTGCTGCTGCGTGAAAAACAAAACTGTGAAAGACTTGGAGAACGAACCCAACCCGGTCCGAGCCATGATGAACAGCTTCAGGAAGAGCCAAACAGAGGTGGTGTAGGAAGGACCGAGCACCAGCACCGGAAGAACGCCTAACCCCTTGAAGGGAGCCTCCTGTACCTTACGAATGAGCGAGTCACGTGCTTTTTTTTTTGTTGTTCTTTTGGACTTAAATGTAACAGCAACAGTTGTTGTTTTATCTCTGGATGTGGACTTGAGTCACGGGTAAAGGCGTTCCCAGTGCTTAGCACGGGGTGATCTGGTGCAGCGTCGTGGGGGAAGAAAAGGGGTTTGTTTGGAAACGAACTTTTGTCGTTCATATTGGGTTACTAGTATAGATCTCTGCCTACCTGAAGGAACAAGCGTTGCCTAAAACCGCGTTGCTTAACGGGAGCAAACCGTTTATAAAAAGGCTCAGCAATCTGATGGTAGGTAGCGCAAAGCCACGGCAGCGTCCCCTCGCCGGGGTCGACCGCCCAGAGGTGGGAAAGACCTACAAAGGGTGAGGGACAAATCTGCCAGGTGGAAGGGTCGAATGGCAAGAGATCCCAGGAGGCCGGAGAGGCCCAGGTGGATCCCTGTCTTCGGCAGCTCTTCTTAGGACGGGTTTTTCGCTCTTAGAAGAGAGGGTGGTGGGAGAAGTAAGCCAACACAAAACCTGTCCCCCTACAGTGGTCTTTTCTAACCTCCTGTGGTACAGTGTGCCCCTTTCTCCCCCCTCTTCTCCACTTTCACAGAACTGCTCTCCCCTTACTTCATATTCAACCTGTTAAACAACTTTTGGGCATCGAGAAGTTGACTAAAACCTTAAGTATACTGTAGCAGTGCTACAGTCTAGGAGGAACAGGGACACGTTTCTGCCTCTGGTAACCACAACAGCCCAGGGAGTCAGACACGCTGGCTGTATCACCCCCACCTTCACTTTCCAAAGCTGCGCTGGAACTGCCCGAGTTCTCCCCAGGGAACGCGAGCAGACGGGTGGCAGACCAGCCGCCCCGGTGACGGTCGCTTTGCCCGGCAGCTGCCAGGTGTTGACATGAGTCACAAAGGAGGCCAGGCCAGGAGAAGCCTCCCGCTGCAGATGGCAGGATGGACGCGCAGCCAAAAGGGACTTCACTTTGCACACGAGAACGTCCGCTCGCTTCAGCAGCCGGCTGACGCTTCCCAGAGCGCTCTCCCTCGCGCCTTTCTCACCAGCCGAGCGCAGCCTCCAGCTCACCGCGCCGTTTCCCTTCCCTAGCTGCCTTCTCTCTGTACTTTTTATGACCGCAGGAGTTGTGCAGTTACAAATCACGAGCCTGTGAACAGCGGCCAAGCGCGCGGCTGTCAGTAATGCTGGCAAGTCCTTCACTCTCCTGAAGCCAGAGAAGCAGGGCAGCGAGAAGCGTCCCAGACTGAAGCTACAGGTGGGACAAGATATTTACCTATATAAAATCCCAATAATGCTCCTGGACAAGTAAGGTACAACGCTGACCTCGCGGTCTGTCTGCGACAGCCAGGAATGCCTTCGTGCTACGGCCAGGAATTCTCTCTTTCTTTGAAACACAAACTCGGTCTGTCAGGTTCAGCACCCCTAAGCTCCGGAAGATCTGGACGTAAGGAAGGACTTGCTAATTTGACTCACGCTCTTGCTGGTTGGTGAGATGGAGTCAAAAGATGCTGAGGCCACGACTAACCAGCACAGCTAGTCCAGTGATTCACCCGGAGAAGAAATCTCCCTTCCGCAATCGCAAAGCGACGCGATGCGACCACCACCACATTCATCGCCGACACGCTCGTCAGGGTGAAGCTTCACCAGAGGATGCTTTCGGCTAAAAAGCAAACTATAAGCACAATTTAAGGGAAGCTGACGCCCCGGAGGTGAGAAACTCCACACCAAGACGTACGATGAAGATAACGTGAGCGACACGGTCGCCGGGTAGACGCCTCGCTACCTTCTGCTGGACCTGACAGCCTCAGCCCCGGACGACCGGCGTCCTGCTCAAGAGAGGCGAGAGCAGCCATCGAGATGTGCTGAATTCATTAACGTGCCTCGTGCCTGAAAGCAAACGCTCTGAGCGGCGACAGGAGTGCCGGCCGCTCGCGGAGCAACTCCAAACCGCCCCTCATCGCTGCACAGCAGAAGGCAGGCTGCGGGGAGCAACGCAGCCAGCCCCCGCCACGCCGCCTTCGCGTTCTCGTGCCTTCCCGAGAAGCACACGCAACGAGAAGTCTTGGGAGTCGTTCCAGCTACTTAGTTCACAAGCCTGTAACGAGGGCTGGGCATCTGCACAAGGAAGAGAAGACAAAGATCTCCCCTCGCACAACCCTAGAGCCTCAGGATGATTCTTTCCCACGTGCAGATGAAGTCGGGAAACGGTTCCTGGAGATTTCAGCTTCTGATAACTCTTGGCTAAGACCAGCGAGACAAAGGTCTTAAGATAAAGACTAAGACTTTGGCCACAGCTTACTATTCATTAATAAAAAGAAATAAACAGATATGATTGATTTCATTTATTTTCCAGTTACCATTCCGAACCAAGTAAACCTGGCAGTTTCCTTGGTTTTTTCCCCCCTCAAATAACTTGTCCGCATAACGATTTCAAGTAGCTAGAGTAATAACTATTCTCCCTGGAAAGCTTACCACAGACCTTCACACACAGAGGCCACATCTAGCTATGCAGCCATCCCAAGTGTAGCAGAACCTCAAAGCCTCCCCTCCCCAAAGAAGGGACAAGGGCTGGGTCTCCAAGTCACGGAAGCACAGAGCAAGGGAGAACCCGCAAGCGCAACGCACCCAGGGACTATCGGTGTGTCAACAGGCAAGCAGTGTGACATCATTTATCACCTTGGTGGCCACAAAACTAGGACCCATTGGCTGCAGCTTCATTTCTTCACAGGGTGGGATGGGGCTTCTTCAACATTGGGTTTTTACTCCTCCTCCCCGAGATCCATCCCTGGCATGCACGCACGTGCGGACAGGCACCCGACAATCAAATAAAAAGGGGGTTTGGGGGCAAAGGACTTTGACTCTGCAGCATCACAGGGCAGCTTGTGCTGCTTGTGGCTGCTTAAGCCATTCAGTCACTTGCCAGCCAGAGAACACTTGTTCTCAGCCAGTTCCCAAGAGGGACAAAGTCGGTCCGCTCGCCCTCCATTGTTTTCTTTCCCTCCTTACTGCTTTAGCAGTAGCTGGTAAGGAATCTCCAGGGGAAAACAAAAGGAGGCTGAACTCATTCTGCAGAAAAATGTTTTAGAAACCCTGAAACCTTTCTGATGCTGTCTGGAACACAACCTGCAGTGTCTAAAGTAAAGCGCAGTTCCTCCCAGCCACACGCTCCCGTTGGTGTGAACTCATCATCTGGCAGCTGCAAAAGCGCTGAAAGAAACACCCAGCTCACAAAAGCACAGGAATTCCACTTCCTTTATCTGCTTTGCCACGTTATCTATCTACTCAGATCCTCCCCAGCAGACTCACGTTTGAACGAGACACCCTCCTCCTACCTCCCCACCCCTCCTCCCCAGCAAACCGCTCTCGCTCGGGATACACAGCTCACGTAGAATTTTATGTTATTTGGAGAACGCGGCAAAGGAACCGATAGAAACCAGGTCTCCTTTGACTTACTTTAAATGCCTGGCTCGTAACTTTGGGGCCCCGAGAAGCAGTAGATGCACAGGCGAGCTCCCTACCCTTCCACTCAGACAGAAGATGGCCCACTCCTCCCATTGTCCATCGCGTTTTTCTCTGCTCTTTTTAGCAGGGCACCCAGAGCAGGGGGCCAGCGGGCTTTGGAATCACTCCAGAGAAGGAGACTCCACAACCTCTCACTCTGACATCTTCAAAGCACTTTCTCCTCCTGTTCACATGGAACCTCCTGGGTTCCAGCTGGTGCCCGCTGCCCATTGTCCCATCGTTGGGCACCACTGAGCAGAGTCTGGCCCCATCCTCTTGCCCCCCAGGGGCTCCTTAGCTCTTGCTCAGCATTGCTCAGCTCCCCTCTCAGGCTGCTCTTCTCCAGCTGAACAGCCCCAGGGCTCTCAGCC
>WTSP01006816.1:11090-46300 GCA_025331215.1 Actenoides lindsayi | reverse complement strand
CGCGCCGCGCGGGCCGGGGGGGGGGGGGGGGGCCTTGTCGGGGGGGGGGGGGGGGGGGCTGTAAGGGGGGGGGGGGGGGGGGGAAACGGACACCCCATTGCCTGCGCGCTGTGAGGGGAGCGGGGCGGGGTTACCGGGAGAAGAGAAGGGGGTTACCGGGAGAAGGGGGTTACCGGGCAGAGGCAGTCGGGGCCGGGCGGTAACGGCTGCCCCTCGTCCCCCAGGGCTGAGCACGGAGAAGGCCGCTGCCTTCACCCGGCGGCTGCGGGCCGAGCCGCAGTTCCTGCTGGCCCAGAACGTGGCGACGTGCAGCGACCCTCTGGAGGTGTGTCTGCAGCGGCAGGTGGTGCAGGACACGGTGCAGGTTTTCCAGCACGCCGTGCCCGCCGAGGGCAAGCCCGTCACCAACCAGAAGAACTCCGGTAAGGGGGCTGCTGGGAGGGGGGGGTCGGTGCCCCAGGAGGGGTGCGAGGCCTCGGCGGCTCTGGGGCTGGGGGAGGGCAGGGTGTAATGCCGACTGACCGCGCTCCTGGCAGCGGTGGCTGCCTCGGGAACCTTTCCATTGGGTCTTCTGTGCAAAACTGAATGCCTGCAGCATCCTCTGGAGTTAATAACAGGCTGTAGAGTTGCAGCATTTGCCTCTTCTCCTGTCTGTATGGTCTAAGAGAAAAGCAGTTGAGACCTGTGTTTGCAGTGATAGATTTCTGAACTTCTTTTTTTGGTACTTTACAATCCCAGCCAGAACAGTAAGCCAAAGGCTTGAGGCAGAACTGTGTTGTGAGTCTTGTGTTTAGGGTCTCAGGGGAGACCTTCCTGCTCTTTACAACTTTCTGAAAGGAGGCTGTGGCCAGGTGGGGTCTGTCTCTTCTGCCAAGTAACAAGTGATAGGAAAAGAGAAAATGGCCTCAAGTTGTGCCAGGTGAGGTTTATGTTGGACATGAAGAACAATTTCTTCCCCAAAAGGGGCTGTCCAAGCCTGGCCCAGGCTGCCCAGGGCAGTGGTGGAGTCCCCATGATCCCTGAAGGGGTTTCAAAGCTGTGGAGATGTGGTGCTGAGGGACATGGGTTAGTGGTGCCCTGGCAGTGCTGGATTAAGAGTTGGGCTGGATGATCTGAAAGGTCTCTTCCAACCAAAACAATTGTGTGATTCTAAAAAAAGAAGTTACACAGCTCTTGAGTACAGACATTCCAGTTTAATTCTTGTTCCTTTGCTTTCTCAGGGAGATGTTGGATCTTCTCCTGTCTCAATGCAATGCGTCTTCCTTTCATGAAGAAATACAACATTGAGGAGTTTGAATTCAGCCAGTCCTATCTCTTCTTCTGGGATAAGGTGCAGTAGTATGAGTCGTGCTGTGGCTTACACAGTCAAGTATTAGCATTGGGACAGAATTTCTTTCAGGCTGGACCATCTTAACAATCTAGGTGGCAAATATATGGGATAAGAGACTGCAGAAGTTCTTTAAATATTTATTTTAAATGTGGGTCGAGGAAAGTGGGACTTTCAAATCAAGAAGAAAGTTGTGAAGTTGTGACTGTTTTGGAATGGTAAAAATCGACGTTCAGGTGTTGCGCGTGTTTCAAAAGTTCCTTCTAGGAGGCTCAGGAAATGTGACTGTAACTTTGTGTTGGGCCTTCAGTTGTGCTTGTGATCTGATCTGCAAGCTGTGTGCCTACGAGAGGAAATCTAGTGCTGGTTTGGGCCAGGCTTCATTGCATAACTTCTGTTTCACATTTCCTGTTCCTTTACCCTCAAACTCTCCTAAATATTTGATCTGTGACAGAAATAAGTTCACAGGGTAAACCCTGGAATGCTAGAGGGGAAATAAGGACTTCAGGGGACGAGTAGAAGGTGGCTTCATCTATTTAGGACTTCTGAAGAACTGAGTACTAAGAAATGAATTAATGCATAGTATTACACTTAAAATACCTATTTTTTCTGGCCTGTCCATTCCAGGTTGAACGTTGCTACTACTTTTTAAATGCCTTTGTGGAAACAGCTCAGAAAAAGGAGCCTGTGGAAGGAAGACTGGTACAGTTCCTGCTCTCCAACCCCACAAATGATGGTGGACAGTGGGATATGTTGGTTAACATTATTGGTAAGGGAATTGGTCAGTGGGAGCCCTTTCTGAAACTGCATGCTGGTTTGAGACGAGGAATCAAACAGAAGAAATTGAGTTTGAGGCCTGGGAGTTGGCAAAGGGACATGATGCCATTAGCCACTACCTCTTTTAATCTAAGACCTTTCTCCTTTTTCGTGTCAGATTATAAATATTAGGCTTAAATCTTGTCTGGGATCTTCACTCTTAGATACTGCTGCTGCTCAGAAGATCAACACAAGTAATGAGATCCCAGATTTCCCATTTAATAAAAGTTCAATCCCCTTTTACTTCACTCATCAACTTGACATTGTTTATTTAGATCCATGTTTACAGTTTTTTTAGGGCACATGGTAAGGATAAACATTGCTAGACCAGGGTGTGTCTGTAAGGCAGAAGCAAAACTGCTTAAGAGTTGCCTGAAGAAAGATGGTATAGAGATCAGTGAGAGGGAAATGATGTGGAATGTGGCAATGCTGGTATTACAAAGATCCAGCTGAAGTGGGATCCTTACGCTGGCTGAGGAGGTTCTTTGTCTGAATTACATGAGCATGTGCTTTCATTTGTGTTGTGAAACAGTGCAACACCTTTATAAATCAACGAGCCAATAATATAAGTTTAGAATCACAAAAGGAATTTGTTTCTTTGAAGCCTGGAGGTTACTTTTTTCCCCCTATCCAATTGTTATAAATATTTAATCAGGGTGGAGAAGATTTTGGATGCCGCTGTTATATCCAGAGCCTTGCATGGTGTGATCTTTGGTACTGTGATGTAGGAAGCAACTGAGCAGCTGCTGGTGTTTTACCAAGTTGAGGTTATAGGGAAGTTGGTCACTTCACCTTAGATAAAATGCATGGAGTAATTAAGAAGAGGCCCAGTTCTTTAGAAGTTATTTCAGGTGCTCAGTTTTCAAGTGGGCATTTTTTTCTGGTGAGCTTAAAAAACTTTCAAGTGTTGATTTAAAAGATACTGAGCAGTTCAGGAATTCTACTTTTTGGCACCCCTGTGGAATGCAAATCAGAGGTCAAGGTTCAGTTACAAATTAAAATGTAAGCTTGGAATACTTGTAACCTTGAAATAAGACTTTCCCTTATTTCTGCACAGACCCCAACCATATTTAGCTTTTATATGGAGGCATTAATATCCATGGTGTGGAAAAGACAATTGTTAACCTGTGGTTTTATTACTTTCTTTTAGAAAAGTATGGTGTTGTCCCCAAGAAATACTTCCCGGAGTCTCATACCACAGAGGCTACTAGGAGGATGAATGAGATCTTGAATCATAAGGTAATTTAGATGATATAATTAAGGGGAGGGGATGGGGATGAACCTGGTCCAAGTGTTCCGAGCCAACTCAATTTCTCTTCATTGACCAAAGTTACTTGCTTTTATTCAAAAAGCTGCTTAGTCTCAGCAGAGTGCGCTGTTAATCTCGAAACACGGAGCAGGAAGGTGTGCTTGTGGAATATGGCCATTGCCAGGCTTCAGTAGCTTGAAAGTACCTGACATGGTTTTAGTAGCAATTGCTTCTAACGCTCAGATTCTCAAAAAAGTAACTCTTGATATGTGGCTGATTACATCTGTTTCTGCAAAGCTACTACTTGGTGTCTAGGTGACTTCTCTGCCCCTTCAATATTTCAGCTACCAGCTACCAAAGTTTCTAGAGGTTGCTGTCAAATTTGATGGAAGAGATTTTTTTTAATGTATTTTTAAAATACTGACTCTTAATCAGCATTCATTATAGAAGTGTGCAGTTCTGTCCAAAGAAAGGTGTAAGCTTGCCCCCGAGCTACAGAAATGAATTAATTGGGGAAGATACTGGTGTAGGTAGGGAAATAAAAAGGCAATTAAAGCATTTTTTTACAGTGGGTTTTGATTATTTTTTTCCAATTCAGTTATTACATGCTCAGGGAAAACTGCCTGCTGAAATCCACATTAAAAATGTAAAATATGTGCTGAAATGAGCTTAGACATAATGAATGGTGTTAATGTTATTCTGGTCTTGAACATGGCAAAGCAGCTGGTCTTGAGGGAGCCCCACTCACTGTTCGTGGCCTTATGGATGGTGACAGTAATGGGAAGCACGTGCTGCTCTTACTGCAATTCTGCATGCAGTGGGGAAATGCTCCACTCTTTGTATCAACCAAGAGATCAATTATGCATTAGAATGGCAAAATAAATTTTACAGTATGAAGACAATCTGTTTTCTGAGACACGGGGGTGGTGATGGGTCCGGATGTTGCAGCATCTCTTCTGGAACCAAGAGAAATCAAGTCTTAAAAAAGCTAATGGCTGTGAGCTTCAAATCAAGGGTTGGAAAATAGTAATTAGGTTGAAGCTATTTGTTAATTTCTGATTTTTTTTAATGGTCTTTTACTTTAAATCATTCAATTAGCTTGATTATTTTTAAGAATCACTGTTGTTAACAAAACCTTCTGAAAGAGATTTTCTTTTCATTTTGGAAACATGTTATGAATGGTAAAATAGGTGCCTGAAACAACCAGATCAGAAGTCCTAAAACCTGCTTAGGTGGCACCTTTCATATCCCTATAATGAAATTACTTTCCCCTCCAACAGATGAGAGAATACTGTTTGCGGTTAAGAAATATGGTGGAAAGTGGAACAATGAAAGGAGAACTTTGTGCTGCAATGGACACGATGATAGAAGAGGTAAAAATACTTGTGTGACATATATCTCTTGAGACATAAGGCTTGAATGAATATTTCTTGCTTACTCTTGGTCTGTAGCTATTGGATCAGCCAAAACAAGTGCCTTTTGTTTGCCTAGCGAGGAATGTTTTGTATGGAGGTATTCAAGTGAATTCTTAAGTGGCTTGCTGGTTACCTTATTCTGAGGTTTTCTAATACTTCCAGACACATACTTTGAATTTGTAGACTCTAGAATGATGGCATTTTGGTGACATCTGCCCCTTTCTGTAGAAGAGAAGAGATCAAACTAGGGGCTTCTCAGGTTTTTCTAAGTAGCAGGAAAGAAGCTGGTTGCAAACTGCATTCTGATGGCTTTGTGTAAAATCCTACAGCACAAGTGCTGTTGCAGAAATTCCCCACAAGAGGGCAGAAAAGAACAACAAAAGGGAGTGCCAGAGTACATGATGGAAAAGATGTGAGCTGAATACAAGGCTGAATCCAGCTGTGTTCTAGGACTGGGGGGCATTAGAGGAAGGAATCACAGCATCTGTTTCTGGCTGTGTGAATTAACTCAATCGAATTGATCAGCATGTCTAGTGTGAAGTGTGTAGTGGCTGTCCCTCCATCTGTTCACACTGAGTAGGACAGTGGCACATGCAATTTTTTTTATTCAATTGTCATCATAATTAATTCTTAAATAGACAAAAGGAATTGTAATAGTTCAGGTTGTTGTAGTTTGACCAAATGCATACATCTTTAAAAAATTTGTATATGTCTGTGTGTTTCTATATATGTAGATGTGCTGAGGGACATGGTTTAGTGGTGCCCTGGCAATGCTGGGTTAACGGTTGGACTTGATCTTAAAGGTCCTTTCCAAGCTAAACAGTTCTATGATTCATTTGTTTCTCAAGCATACCATGCAAAGTGACCCAGGGGCTTTAATGGCTGTCACCACATGACTCAAGGAATAAATGCTTTGGTTGTGTGTACCAAGACACAATATTTTCTGCTATCCAGTAAAAATCAGTGTTAGGCAGAACATACTTTGGGCTATTTTTGTAAAGCTCCAGGCAGCTCCACTGATAGGCAAGTACTGACTAATGGGTTGGGTTGGTTTTTGGAAATTCATCTTTGCTTCATGGAAAAACCTGTAGCTTCTTTTCTTTTTTTAATCTAACTTTCCAATTAAACAAACTTATTTGAGTTCTTTGGATTGAAATGAAAAAAATTAAGAAATATGTGCCTTAACATCAACAGTATTTCTGTGCTTTGAGCCTACCCCAGTATGTTACCAATCAGCACTTAGTTCAAAAGTGAATTAATATCTTTTACATCCAATATGTGTGTCAAAGCCCATGGAGGATTTTACAGCAGACATCAAAAGCTTGCTAGAGATGTTCATTTGTAGGGCAGTGACACAGAGTTCACTGGAAAAATCTCTCTCCATTTGTTTAGATCCAGCCTCTTGCCCTCTGATAAAGGATCCTGGAACCTGCATTAAATACTCATTAACTGATTACAGTTGGCTTTCTATAAAGATTGTGCTTAATTCTCTGAAGTCAACATGGTATTTCCTCTTGCAGCAGTAACAGTTGTTTAGAACTTGATTTACTGTCAATTGAACACTGTAGTTGAAATGTGCAATTGCACTTGTCTTGTATACTTTAAAACCACTTAGTTTTAAAGGTTCTATTCTTTTATTTCCTGTGTTTATATGTGTATGAGGCTTTGCATCTGTTTTTGTATGTGGCAAAGCAGAACTTGGTTTTATTCTGTGAAGCTTTATTTGCATAGGGAATCAAGATTTGCTCGTGCTGGGAGGCAGTGATCTGGTTAAAATGGGGCAGTTGTACTGGAACATAAGATGAAATATTCCCTCCAGAACTGTATAAACATTCTTCTTATCAAAGTAGTGCACAGTAGGTCAGAAGTTGAAATCAGTGCAGTGCATGTGACTGAATTTTTCTTCCTTTACTGTTCCCCTTTGTAAACTCTTCCTTATCAGTAGCATCCTCCTCTTCCCCTCCTCATTCATTTTGGTTTTTAGCACAAGCCACTATATCTTTGCCTTATCTTGGTTCTAGTTGTTCCTAGAGTTATAAGTCACCTTTTAGTTTAAATGTCTACTTATTTTACTTACTGATAGAGGAGGCTTGTGAGATACAAAGAGATGGCCTAGGATGGGTGTGGTGGCAAAATAATTGAGGAGAGGCTGTTCCCAGGCTCCATGGCCTCTAACTTGAGACTTCTGTCTCCATTTTCCTTCCTCTGGCTGGAGCTTGCTTGCTCCTTGCTCTCCTAGGTGTTTTTCTTGCTTATTTTGTTTTCATAGCCTCATCGCTCACCACTTGGGGTTATCTGAGGCCGTGTGGGTGTATCCTCAGCAAGTGCTATTTTTTATACAGTTTGTGTAAAGTTAAATATTTATAGTAGTTTAGGGATTTACATTTGCTCTTTAACATATTTATTGAGAAATGAATGTGAGAGTTCCTCCAGTACAAACAGTAAACCCACACCTTTGTTCAACCCATAATTAATCTCTTCACTTGGTTTCTTAAATTGCTTGGAGCAAGAACACATTTATTTGTATTCTGGGCACAACCAAATAGTGTCACTTAGCATGAGCATTGCACTCCTTCTGCCATCAAAGTGCACACCAGCACAAAGCTCGTTCTGAAGCAGCCTTGGGATCCATGTAAATCAGCTCATCTGGCTCCAGAAAGAGTAAGTCAGCTTTGGGAAGGTTTCCTGTCTCCTGTCCTGTGAGAAGTCAGTGAGAGGAAGGTGTGAAGACTGACAGCTGAGGAAAGCTGGCACAAAGCACAGGCACCAGCTCGTAGTGCAGAAGGTGGAGTTGATATTTGGCTTCCCCTTCTCTATTTAAAATAACCTGTTGGTTTCTTGCAGGGAAGACTTGTCTTGTGCTCATGACATAGAGCTGAAGTAGACCAGTGTCAGCTGATGTGAAACAGATTCAAGCTTGTTTAAATAGGATTGAATTCTTTGTCCCCAGAGTACCTGTGGCAGGTCCTGCTAAATATCCCTGAAGACAGTCATGTAGTTACAGGGCCTACAAGTTGGCACATTCTGTGATAAGCCTTGTGAGAAAGTACAGTGGTGATTCCTAAGTGCAGCTTCATGTTCTGATTTATAGGGAGGCAGATGACTTAATCTGGTCAACTTGTTGTGCTAAAAGTCAATAGAAAGCTGCTGGCTGCAAAGGATGTCACAGTCAGCAGGCAAGGATCTTGGATGAAATTATATAACCTGCCAGCGCAGCCCTAAACAGAGACATTGTTACATGTATTAAAACAGACAAGAAGATTTATTCTAGGCTTTTTGAAAAGAAGCAAAGGCCCATCTCTGAAATCCAAATGAACAGTACAGGAAAAAAAAGATTAGTACCAGGGAAACACTGGGATTAAATGCTTTGTATGCATGTTAGAAGGTCTGGTTTGTCTCTGCATGGGGCAAACCACCTGGTGCAGCAGGGGATGCTGAAGGTTTAAGCTGTTCTAGAATCAGTTTGATAAAGTTTGTCTTGTACTGGGGAAGTATCTTGTTGGAGGAGCTTCAGAATGTTGGAATGAGACCGGGCAGTGTATTGGCTTTTGCTTTTGGCCGCTGCATTCCTGGGATGACCTGGAATTTCTATGTTCAGCCTTAAGTTTCTGTTTTGCCTGATGGTTTGCCTGAGAATGAAGCTTGAGGGTGGAGAGAATCTGTTGGTTTTCCCGTGACCTTTCCAATTGTTTTTGAGCTGTTGAAACATCCAGATTTCCAGAGTTGAATGCAAATGTTTGGGGTGTGTAATTCATTCATGTCCTTCAAAGGTGGCAGTTACAATCCCATTTTTCCAGTCGGTTCTCACCTGGGGAAATCCATTCATCACTGGCATTGCTGTGGTAGGAGAGGCAGACCTGCATGTTTCAGCAAGCTCACAGCTGTTTGCTTCTCTGGGCAGGTATTCAGAATAGTGAGCACTTGCCTTGGCAACCCTCCGGAGACCTTCTGCTGGGAGTTCCGGGATAAGGAGAAGAATTACCAGAAATACGGCCCTATGACACCGGTCCAGTTCTACAATGAGCATGTGAAGCCTTACTTCAACATGGAGGACAAGGTTGGGGTGCTGAAAGGCAGTTGCTTCACAAGACCTCTTGTTTTTTCTGCTAAGCCACTTGTTTTCCACTGTTGCAAGCACACAGTCCACCCCTGTAACTGCACCATGTGGGATGGGTCCTGCTCCTACAAGTCATGGGTGGCCCTGTGTTTATTCTCCCCATTCTCCTGTTTGTGCTCTGCCCTTCAATTAGCTGTGATCTCACATTGCACTTCCATGATGATTTTGTAATGATGAAATATGTAATCATCTAATTGGTCCCAAAATGCCATAAGGGAGCCATTAGAGAGCAGGAATAACATTTAAAGCTGCTATGCCAGTTAGGTGGTGAACTTAGAAAACAAAACCAAACAAAACCTTTAAAAAAAAGGCTGGTATTTCAGCCAAGTTGCTTGTTTGCTAAAGGGACAGGCAGCTAGATGGGACATAAGCTGTTCTCTGAAATACATCTAGATTCACACCTCAAATATCAGTTTAGGTGCACTTTAATTTATGACAATCTTGTTTTTTGGCAGATCTGCCTAGTGAATGACCCTCGACCTCAGAACCCGTACAACAGGCTGTATACAGTGGAGTACCTGGGCAACATGGCAGGAGGGAGGAAAACGCTCTACAACAACCAGCCCGTGGAGGTCCTGAAAAAATTAGCTGCAGCATCTATTAAGGATGGAGAGGTTTGTTTGGGTTCTCTTCATGGATGGTGTGGTGCAGCTCCTGTAATGTGAGGCTCACAGGGATACAGCCTGGACTTGATGACTCTTCCTTTTATTTGTAGGCCGTGTGGTTTGGCTGCGATGTTGCAAAGCACTTCTATGGCAAGCTGGGAATCAATGACCTGAATATGTAAGTAGAAAATCCAAACAGAATACCCTGTGGGATACTTGGCTAGGACATAAACAGTACTGTAGCTGCTTCAACTAATTTGTGCATACTTTGCATTATATACCCCCAAAAGTATATTTAAGTAATTCAGCAGCAATAGAAAATTTTTTCCCCTTGTTAACTAAAATCTGAATCCTTTAAAGATAAACCACACGTGGTGGTTGAATATCCTTACTCATTTGAATTGTCTAGTATCTGGTGAGAGAAACTCCTGAAGGAATCAGTTTTTGCATTTGTTCTGACACTAAATAACTGAACTTGTACATCTGTGCTCTGGCTCCCAGGGCAGCCCAGCCTGACTCCTTGATTGACTAGTGAGAATTCTCCCTGCATCCTTTTTGATATTGCTTATGTGGCTCTCTAATAGATTTAATCATGAGCTGGTGTTTGGGGTCTCTGTCAAGAACCTGAACAAAGCAGAACGATTAATCTTTGGAGAATCAATGATGACCCATGCCATGGTCCTGACAGCTGTCACTGAGAAGGTAAGAGTCTCCCTCCTGAAGTTCTGATACTTGCATGGATGTATTTGAATGTTTGGGCAGCTTGTTTGTGTGTTCTGGGCTCGTTCATAATGTGGACACTGCTAGAGTCCGCCATGTGCCACAAGGCCTGGGCTGTCTGTTCTCCCTGTGTTGTTTGTCTGAGTGTTCAGAACTATAAATATTTAACAAGGAGGGAAGAATCTTAGACAAGGACTTTGTTCCTTCTGCCCATAAATTTTCATTGGAGAAAGGGAAAAAGCTTCTATTTTTAAGATAGCAGAAAACACATGCTATCTGATTTTTTTAAATGCTGATCAAGAAATCTAGTATGACAGCAGGGATTTCCTGTCCTTCTATTGCATGTCCAGTCTACATTTTACAGCATGGAGATCTCTCTTTTAAAATGCCAGTAGGAGGCACTTTGGAACAATTTTAACCTCCTGCTACTTGCTGGCATGTGACCTCTCTGACCCGCTCATAGTTAGGGAAGGAAAGCAGTGTCCAAAATAGCTCTGTGGCAGACAGTAGGCTGAGATGGATCCATGACTGAATCTGCTCCTGGCAGTAAAACAAAGCATGTATGAAGTTAAAAAGAACCATGTGAAAATTTACAACTCGGTTATCTGCAATGTCAATGTTTTCCATTTATTTCCAGAAGCTGTCATGATTAAAGTTTCTTTGAAGTGATCTCTTCCTGTCCCACATGACCTGGGCTTGTGCAATGACAGCTTGCATATAACTGCAGTTTACTTGAGCTTTGGAGTTTCAGGACTTGAGATGGGACTGCTGAGTCATATTTTCTGAGTTACTTTTCACAACTCAGTATGACTTTTTGTCATGTTCTGAGATCTTAATACATCTATTTTGTGTATCAGATTGAAAAACAATTAAATTCTTAAGATGTGTTCATGCAATTAGCTGCTCAAAATGGTATTTTTATAGTGTTCAAAACCTATTTATTCACAACTGAAGTCTGTGTCTGTACCGGTTGTGCCCAGTTACTGGCTGCACTTGATTGGCAGTTACAGTCTATGGTCTATATATTTAAATTCATATTTCTGCATGTCTGAATGTATAGTTGCATAAAATGTGATCAAATGTGACCTTATTTCTGTAAGAAAAGGGTGTAAGATCAGTATACAATGGATTGTATCTCTAAAATCTAAAGATAGTTTAAAAGAAATTATCCTAGAACAAATTCAGCATTTAGAGGCTTTTCCACATTCAAAATGGACTAAGTTGTTTCTACTTTGGTTGAACACATCATCTTATATTAAACCTTAATGTAACCTAAAGGAGCTTTGATAAACTGAGTTTTATAAAGTAGGTAAATCCAAGCTATTACATGTTACAAGGGCTTTGAAGATTAAAAAATCTATTACCATTTTACAACATAAAATTGATCTGGATTAAATGCACCTTTTGGTTAAACTTAATGTACATAAACATGCTTATCCCAGTTTCTGTCTGATAGCATCAAGAGTTGACTTCTTATTCTGGTAGCTCTTGAATGTCTCATTTTAAGGACTGTCCTATATTTTAAGTGAGAATAGAAGCAATGCAACATTTCAGTGCATATTAAAAAGGGATTTGTGGGGTGTTTTCCAAGTTAGTGTTTTGTATTAAAATAATTTTAGTAGCAAAAGAATAACTATTCTTTGGTTCCTCAAGGGACCTGCTGTTTCCTCATGTGAGGCTGCTCAAAGGAAGCAACAGTTTGCTTTGTGGCATAGCAACCTGTGAAGCTGTTTTCAATGCTTTTGTGTACCTGGCAGATTTGAACCAGACCTGAGATCTGCACAGTGCAGGCTGGAATGCTGCTTGCTTCCCAACATGAGGTCGAATGTACTCCATGCTTGTTAGAAGCCTTGTTGTCACAGCTTAACCCCAACCAGCAACTAAGCACCATGCAGCTGCTTGCTCCTCCCTCCCAAAAAAGAAGTAAAACTTGTGTGTCAAGATAAGAACGGTTTAACTAAAATAAAATGTAGTTAGAGTAACTATAAAATGCAATGGCTATTGTAATGAATACAGCAAAAAGAGAGAAATAAAACCCAAGAACAGACAAGTGATGCACAATGCAGTTGCTCACCACGTGCTGACTGGTGCCCCAGCAGTGATCTGCCCCACCCTGGCCAACCCCTCCTAGTTTATATCCTGGGCATGATGTTCTGTGGTAGGGAATATCCCTTTGGCTAGTTCAGATCAGCTGTCCTCCCTCTGCTCTCACTGTCTTGTGCACCTGCTCACTGGCAAAACATTGCAAGTTGTAAAAACTTCCTTAGCCTTGGAAGGGTTGGCTGCTGTAAATTCACGTGGTCCTTCACTGCTGAATACTTTCGTTACAGGATGGGCAAGAAGATGCATTTGAAAAATGGAGAGTGGAAAACTCCTGGGGTGAAGATCGTGGTAATAAAGGTAATTTATAGTCATGGGAACAGAAAGCTGAACTTAGTGCTTGGAAATAAGGAGGTGGGAGGGGGAAAGGGGATGTGCTGTGTGTCCTTCACTAAGACATACATGAAATGAGCCTACCAGAAGCATGTGGATCACTGAGTTATGGTGCTGTGTTCCTGGAAGACAAATTCACTTCCATTTTGATTTACACCTAAGTAAATCAAATACAAACATGGAATGGAGAAGCAGGAAATGCCCCTGGATAAACCTGACACTGTGGCTGCAAGTTCAACTGTAGAGGCAAAAGTCTGAAAAATCTGGTAGTATTAGTCTGAAAATGTGGTAATACTGCTGAGGTACCAGGAATTGCAGT
Source organism: Actenoides lindsayi (assembly GCA_025331215.1). Lineage (NCBI taxonomy): Eukaryota > Metazoa > Chordata > Aves > Coraciiformes > Alcedinidae > Actenoides > Actenoides lindsayi. The sequence goes on along the minus strand of WTSP01006816.1, from coordinate 33,299 downwards.
GGGCATGTGAACCATCTTTTAATAAAGGGACAATAGATAAGAAATGCTTTGCAGTATCAGATAAGATAGAATCACTTCCAAGAACTGCACTGTGGAGAAGCTTTCTCCTGTGAGTAGGAAAGGAGAAATAAAGACTTCACTGCAATACCTTTAAATGTACTCAAGTTTTTTGTAGCAGAGCCAAGTGTGAATCTGTGTACTACAGCTGTCTCATCTTTGGGACCTCATGCTGGCTGTGGCTGATGTTACTTAAACAATCTTCCTGAGTCCTGTGTGAAACCCAAGTGGTTTATATTCTTTTAAAACTTTGTTTATCAATCACTGCAAGCTTTTAGTTACTGATTTTGTAAATGGTGAAATGAGGGCAGGGCTGGATGCAGTTTGTGCTGTGAACAGCTGCAATGTGAACTGTTCTAGCTCTAACACCTGTCTCTAGAAAAAAATAAAAGTAATCCTTTAACTCTGGTTGCCTTTCTGAAGCTGTGTCCTGCAGCATCCCTGCAGTGTTCCCCTCTGGCATGACAAGCACTAGCAACAACAAAATCCACAGTCAACAGGCAGTTCTGCTCATGCCACGTCCTCTGTATGAACTTGCTTTCCTTGCTGATGACTGTCTCAGCCTGCTCTACTGCTCCTGTAAAAGGATTTGAGTGCTGTAGGGCAGTAGCAGGGTGGATGCCCCAGCCTGGCACGGCACATGGGCAGGCAGTGGGGATGGAACAGTGAGTCATGGCCGAGTCCTGCTTTAGGACATTGCTGCTGCTTGTTTCCCTGCTCAGCCTGGGAATGCTCCTCTGCCTGGGCTCTGAGTCACCTGGCCCTGGGTGAGGGGGCTGGTGGTGTGAGAGTGTTTCCACTTGGCTCTGCTAAGGCCTGCAGACAGTCACTTTTTCCTAAATGGAGTGGAGGGAAACTCCATGATTTTTGTCATCTGAGATGGGCCGGATGTGGACTGAGCTGTGGCATCAGCTCACTGATACCAGGCCGGGCTTCACAGTGTCCCAGGGTGCAGCACAATAGTTGTTGCTGACCATGTTTTTCTGTTGCACATTAATCTCAAATTTCAGCCATACTCATTCTTGTGAGCACAAGATTAATCAGGATGGCTGGGTTTTCTTCTGGGAACAGGCTATTTCTGGAAAACTCTTTTAGGATGTGGTCTTATTCATGAGTTGTTTTTTATATCTCATACACAAACAGCTAACTAAAATTCAGAGTACTCTTGGAACAGTGTCTTTAATTTCTGTTCTGACCCCTTGGTCTCACAGTAGTGTCTGTTCTGAGTTAGCTCTATACATTCACAGCAAAGCATGCCAATAAGATTTTTGGTCTTGACAAAACAACGAAAGGGTTGATGTTCAGACTTCAAGGCTCAGCAATGTGACAGTAATAAAATGTACTTTGGAATGTTGGATTAAGTAAAGAAGCCAAATCAATACTAAAAAAGTAACATCACTTGTCTCCCAATACAAACTAATAAATATTTTTAAGCACCTCTGTTTAGTAGAGGCTGTAAAATACAAAAATTGAGTTATCTCTGCTCTTACTGTCAGAACACTGACACTCCAAATAGCTGGTTTGTGATGTTAGATGCTACTAGTGTCAGAGGAATGCTTCCAGGGGGGAAGTGCCTTACTCAGCTTGCTTTACAACTGCTGAGTGTGGACTTTGGTTAGTACTCCAAATGTTCTGAAGTTAATAGATGTCCAGCAGCAGCTTGGACTGTGCCAGCTGTATGTGCTCCTTGGCCAAGGTGCAGATTTCTCTGTTGGGACTGGGGAGACTGGGCTCACTGTCAGGGTATTGGCCATTACTCCCAAACCACAGTGCAGTAGATTGAAGCCCAACACTGCTGGTTAGAGTTGTACCTGTTGAGCTGTGACTGAACAGCTGTGACAGACTGTTCTGTGCTGGTGTTACTGGGCTGGAGCATCAGTGAAAGCTCTGACAGGGCTGTGGAAGCTGGATTGATATGTGAAGGGCCACATGAGTTTTTGGTTTTTTTTACTTTGAGCATGTCAACCAAAGTCAAAAACGACAACTAGGAATGCAGAGTGTAGCACCTCAGGCTTTAAGTCAGCAGTAGCACTAACCCAGTTACCTAGTTGTCTTGGAGTATTACTTTGAACTTGTTTGCCAGCTTTGTAAGCTTAACTTGCTACTTGGTTTGTAGTAACAGTTTATCCTTAGACATTTTTTCCAAATCTGGATTTGCTTTTCAAGAGTGAGTTGTTCTAGAGCCATTTCAGAGGAGACAGTGGTTCCTTTGAGATGTAACAGGACCCCAGAGTGATTTGACTAAACCCTGCCTGTTCCTTGTGTGCAGGTATTGTATGTGTGGCATCTGTGAGACCTTTGCTGGGTGGGTCACTGTCACTCACCTGGTTTGGACTGGTAGAGACCATGGTCTCTGGAAAGCCTTGCTCATTCTCTCTCTTTTGCTTTGGTTAGGGAGTTGCCTGGAGAAGTGACTTGACAGAAAATCCCATCAGAACTAGAACACTTCACTATTTCAGAACACTTTTATCAGGGAGGTGAATCAGAGTGATTTTTCTTAGCTATGACCAAGCCACCCACTGTAGAGCTATAAAGGCCACGGGACGTAACCTTCAGAGCTCATTCTCAGGCATTAGAAGGGGTAACTTGACAGGGTTTTGTGCCTTGCTTTTTCATTCTTCGTGTCCAGTACAAGCTGGTGTAGGAGGATGAGGATTTGCAGTCTGCCTTGGCTCTCTTGCTATGCCACTGAGTCTGTCTGGCAGTGATTTTTTTTTATCTTATCTGCCTTGTGAAGGAACTGGGAAGCTTGAATAAGTCCAATGCAGAGAACCAGAAGGTTTACACATCAGTAGAGGCGGCCAAGAATGATGTTAAACTTGGCACATCCCAGTTGAGGCCCAGTTGGGTGTGGGGGATACAAGTAAGCCCCGACTCCATTATTTCTTGGACAGGATGGTAAAGGGTACAGCCTGCAATAAAACACCAGAGACTAGCCTTTGAGTCATTAAAAAACATGGAAACAAATGACTTATTGTTGGGAGGAAATGGAATTGTTGTTTCACATGGGGTCCCTCTTGCTTTTCTCTGAGTGCAGGCTGAGGTGCCAGATCACACCTGCTTCCCCAGACTTGCCTGGTGCAGGACTGGAAGGACTGTGACTCTTGGTTTGGGTGTCATGGCATGAAGTTTGTTGTGCACTTCCACTCTGGAGTGGGCAGAACTGAATTCTTGCGGTAGTGCTTGTCCTGGAGAAAGGGAAACCCTGGGAACAGGCTCACATTTTGCCTCTCCTAAGTATGTAGTAGTTACATTCATATCTGTTGTAAAAGTGTTTCTTGGGAGTCCCATCTGTTTTTCCTCAACACAGCTGCTGACAAACACTGCTTGTTTTTTGAGGTAAAAAAGTCACTTCTCAGTCAAATATTTCCTTTCTATGTCTTACTGGCATTTTGTCAGCCATACAGGCAACTTTTAATTATTCTGCTTATTCTTTTGTTCTGGAGACACAGGACATTATTGCCTAACTTTGAACCCGGCTTATCCCATCAGATTTCTTTTTTAAAAGCAGGCTGGAGGGGAACACCAAATCCATTTGAGAGGGGGTCCATCTGCTTGTTTTGGCATGAAAAGAACTTTGTTGTCGTGCATCTCAGCTAGAAGTCATCTCCCCTTTGACTTTTTTAATCTCTTGTGCTGGGTGTTGCATACGTACTCTTCTGCACAAAGACATTTTAAGGCTTTAACTGTAGACACTTAGTGTCTGTATTTGTGTATAGGTGTGTATATATATTATCCCCTAAGTACAGTACAACAAAAAGGCTCTGTTAATTTACTCTCTCTGTGGAGGAATTATGGCACACAGTGGCTTGTACTAAATCCTCTGGGAACTTTCAAAGGTTTTTATTTTCAGGTGCCCAGATTCTATATTGTGCAATAACTTCATTGAGTCACAGAATGGTTTGGGTTGGAAGGGACCTTTAAAGGTCATCTCCTACAACACCCCTGCAGTGAGCAGGAACTTGCAGGCCATTCATCCTTGACTGACCTCTCCCTGGCCCACAGCTTGTAACTAGTAAAATGCTGTGTATTTGGGTTTTCCTTTGGCTAAGTTAGAAATGTAGTCCAGCCTCCTACACCAAGGAGTATGCTTTTGTGGTCGGGTGCTGTGTTCTGTTACAAGATGCTGCTGTTCCAAGTTCTTTTCCATATTCTGGCATTAACATACAGGTGGTTGGAATAAAAGCAATAAATTAATTACCTGATATAAAACTCCACTGCATGCCCTGCCCAGAAGTGCAATAAACTTTCCTGGTTTTTCTCCCTTCTGCCTGTTACCTGGATGGAGTGCAGAGCTCAGGCTTGCCTCAGGCAGGCTCTTGGGTGTATGTATTGCTGCGTATAGAGCGTGTGTCTCCTTTTAATGAAGAAATTGATAATGGCTTTCATTGTGACAGTGGGCACAGGCCTTCTGGGAGAGCGATCTTACTTATTTGCATGTTCTGAAGTTCTGCTTGACGTTTCCTTCTTGTTCAGACGCTGCGATCCTAATCAGCACTGTCAAGCTTTGAGATACAGGATGTCAGAAGCAGAGTTCATTATCCTCTCAGGGTGCAATTACTTGTTGGCTCTTGGGAGTGAGAGGTTTTTGTGTGTCCCAAGAACTCATATCCTGAAGAGAGAATAATCAAGGCAGCTCCCTTTGGCAGTGTTTCCAAAGTGGCTTCTAGCTCGGATCACAATTTGATAGGGTTTTTAATTTATGGGAATTATCTGATCTCTTGCTTTAGAAACAAGATGGTGTAGATAGATGCATTTATTGTCCATATTCTTTGGCCATTTTCTTGTTTCATTTGATTGTGTGATGATACTGTATAAGGACATGAGGAACTTTATTACATAAAGCATTCTCATCTGTCTTCAAAATGCCTTCTCCTAGCCACTCCTATTTTCAGTTCACCTTGAATAGTTTGTTTCCAATAGTAGTTTTCTGCTGAAACCTGTGACACTCTGAATATGACTTTTTTTCCCCTCCGGTTCAAAGGCTGTTCACTGGATTTCTTAGTGATAATTACATTAAGGGAGAAAATCAAGATTTAGTTGAGACAAAGTGTGGTTTAGATGGCTTTACATTTGAAGAAAGCAAAAGGTTTCCTTTTACTGCACAAGCTGAAACAGTAGTGTTTTCTGAAGCCAAAGATGGTTTGGATACTCACTTGGAAAATGTCCCTTTTCGTAACAAAATCCTGAGAACTTGTAATGCTAGAGGTTCAAATAACTTTACATTCTGCCTTAAATGCCTTTTTTAATAAGGCAGCAATTCAGTTGTGTATTCTCAATGCTTGTTTTAACAGAGGAAGCATAAATGATGAATATTGTGGGTCTTGTTTTTCCTAGCCGGCTTCTTGCTTGGTCTTGCAGTGCACATGAGATATATTTCGTTAGCCTAGATGTTAATTTCTGGATTTTTTTTCCCTTTGTTGAGAGATAGGAAATATGACTAGGTTCTGTTTGTAATGCATCATTAAAGCTGTACGTGTGACTTGCTGTATTGGCCATGGTTCTCTGTTGTAATGAACTGTTTTCATCTCCAGGTTACCTGATCATGACTGATGACTGGTTTTCTGAGTTTGTGTACGAAGTTGTGGTGGATAAGAAGCATGTACCAGAAGACATCTTGGCAGTGATGCAGCAGGAACCAATTGTTTTGCCAGCTTGGGACCCTATGGGGGCTTTAGCCAAGTGAACTACAGAGTATTTGCCTCTTAACGGTCAACCAGAAGTAGATGCAATAGAGAATTCCAGTGGTTGGAAGCCATAGCCAAATGATAATGTGACCAAGCCCTCAGCATGGTCCAAATTCTTGAAATGTAAGCTAAGGATCTTTGGGAAATAGCGCTTTACTGATGTGGCTGAATGAAGCTCTCAGACAGGCTACTCCACAAAACTAAAACGGGGAAAAGGCAAAAAACAAACTCATCATGAAAATGTATTCCAAGTGCTGTCAATGGAGGTTTGATTTTTACCTTAAATTTTGAATAAAAATCAGCGTAGTGACTTAGTAGAGTTATTGTGACAGTGCTTTCCCTAGAAAAGATGGCCATAAAAGGCCGTTTAGAATTAACAGCTAGGTGATTGTTAGAACAAATACATCAAGATACTTATGAATTAGCCATCCATGGTCTCACTTGTACCATAAAAGGATGCCCAAAGTATATTATATAGCCACCTTTTTAGTTTTCCTAAAGCTTTGGAAGGCACGTAAGAATTGAAACTGCTAGAAATTACTTTTAAATTTTTTTTTCCCCCAGCAGAACTGGGGGAGGAAGAAAAGCTGTTTCCTTGAGGTTTCCAATCTTGTTTTTATTCTTGTTGATTGAGCTAGGACAGGATAACCCCTCTCTAGGCCCAGTGCTATGTCTGTGTGCACAGGAGCGCTATTTTTCAGTTATATTAGCAAGAACAACCATAAGTGTGTTCACAGGTGGAGTTAGTGTCATGCTTAACAGAAAAAAAACTGTTTTAATTGCTGCATTTTATTTGGATGTTTTAAAAACAAGATGGTGCTATGAAGCTTTTGAATAAACACTTTCTAAAGTGACCGGTACAGTTCTGTTCTTTTCTTTTAAATGAGCCTCATGTAACTCATGAAAGGGTAAGACTGTAGTGACCTACAAACTTCTTAGAGTGAGCCAGAATGTGAATATACCAGGAAAACCTGCTGCTTTATCTTGTCAGTAGTCCAAGATACTACTCTCATGAAGAAAGATACAGAGGCAGAGCACCTCATGCACTACAGGCAGACAGTTTGAGTGTGCAGTACTAATCCTTTGATTTGAACATGGCTGTGTGTGCCCTGTCAACCTTCCCCTTCTGGACTGAGTTTAGTCATAGGCAAACACGAGGGTAAGTAAGGATAAAAAAACCAAACCACTGAAACACGACTGCCAGCTACTGTGGGTAGCAGACAGATGTTGCTTAAGTGCAAAACAAAATAAATAAAGATGTTTGCAAAGGCCATGGTACTCTACCGTTTGCATTGACTTTTCTACCATTTGGACAACAGAGGTAGAAAGTTATTAAATGATTATGAAAGTGGCTTAAGTTATACAAGTATATGTATGGATATTAAAAATGCCACGCTAAATCATGTCTGCATGTTCCTGCTAAACCAGCTCCAGATTAGGGGCTGTCCCAGAGTCCCCCAGGGTGATTTAACCTGCTGTGATTAACGTTTCCTTAAGTGGGCAGGAGTGCTGGTTAGGTAAGAATTGGTGTGGAACAGCAGCAGGATGTTACTGTCCATGTCCTTGAGTGATGTGTGTTAAGAGTCTGTGCTGTTGTCAGTGTTTTCTGCAAAGGTAACAAAGCTGTTCTGAAGAGGCACTGATGGCTCTTGGCAGTACAGTGACACTCATACTTGTTTCCTTTATGGCCAAATTCCACTTGTGTTATCCTGGGCTTATGTCAAAGGGTTCTCTGTCATCTAAAGGCCTATGAGGGTGTAGGAGAAAATGACTGTTGCTCTTGGCTTGCCCGTTCTAGTAGTAATGGTCAGGGGCAAGAACAGAAAGCTATAGCTTCTAGGTTTTCCTCATCTAGAAGACTCCAAAGCTTGGATCTTTTTCTGTGTCTCAAGACATGCTCATTGCTTTCTAGAGTGACTGGTGGAAGTGTGCATCAGGTGCAGTTATCTGTGTGGAGGTTTGGGCACACCTTTGAATTGTCAGGATATTGTTGAATAGTTGAATTATCAAATATATTGAACTATCAGGTTATCATCAAATATTTTGCCACCATTTCTGCTTTGTGCTCATCGAAATGTGCTCTTTGGCTGTTGACCATGCCAACTTGTACGGTACGCAGAACAAGCGTGAACTGTGCTTGTGTGGTGTGGAAGAAAACTAGAAAAATGTCATGGTGGAGCACATGCTCTCTTAGAAAAAAGTAATGTAATAGTGGGGTGTATAAACAGAGAAACAGGCTCCAGTATGTGTGAAGTTACCCAGCTCTGCCCAAGACTGTTGGAGTGAGATGGAGTGCAGTGTCTAGCTTGCTGTACCCACAGCACCCCAGGGAAGACGCACAGCAAAGAGCAGTAAGAATGATCAGAAGACTTGAAACTGCAACAAATAAAAGGTTAAAAGAAACGAGGTGTTTAGTCAGGGAAAGGGGGAAACAGCACATTCTTTTCACTTATAAATGGATGCTTTGAGGGAATTTTCTTCCCACTGCTCATGATAAATTAATCAAAAAGTCATGGTCTTCAAGTGCAAGCAAGACTTAGTGAGATTAGGAAAAGCTTTCTGGTGATAAAATCAGTGAAGAACTGGAATAGGCTGCCTGAGGATGTGTGATGCTGTTAGAGATCTTTAAGGACGGGCTATTAAAGACCATGTCATAAGTGGCACTGATAGAGCTGATCCTCCCTTTTGGCAAAGGGGTGGGCCAGGTGATCTTTGAGGTCCCTTTTGGCTTTACAGGTCTGTGATGCACAGTCTCTACCTCACGCTGTGGTACTCGCATCAAGGCAAGTAAACAGTCTTGTACTTGCTGCTGAACCCTGGTGGCCCTGAAACAAAGCCAGATCTCTGGGGAAGCTGTTATTATGCACAATATTTTGATTATGACTAATGCATGTGGTGTTTTGGGGGCTTTTTAAAATTTTTTTTCCTTCCAAAAGGTCAGCATTTTAGTCTTTCGAAAATCTTTTCTGCTTATGACATTACACCAGCTCTTCTATTTCCTCCACATTATCTATGAGAGAGGGACAGCAGCCAAAGAGCGTTAACTTTCTCTGGAGTTTAACTCGCTAACGCTTTTGTTGCCCATGGCAGCACTGATGAGGATTGGGTTTGACAAATTAAAAAGCTTCCAAGCCAATTTTTTGTTAATTTGAGTATTTAAAAGTATTGTCCAGCCTGTGCTTATCTCTGTGACTCTTGGCCAGATATTTCCCTGTCCAGCTTATACAATAGTATGGTTTTTTCCTTTCCTTCAAATAAGCTTAGAAAATTCACGTGGCTAAAACAGGTTCTAGGAAATGAAGCCAGTCCGGCAAAAAGAGTTTTGTGTTTGTGCCCAGCAGCTTTGGAAGTTCTTTGTAAGAAGAAATAGGGAAGAGGAGAAACATGTATGTCAGAGCAAAAGCTGTATTTCTGCTTTGAGGACTCTAAGGGCACTTGAACAGACTTCATGCTTAATGACTCTGATTCAAGACTGGCCCAATATTAGGTAGGATATTCTTTGTTTTGCTAAGGTGTGATAAGAGCCTATGAAAGTGAGGCCTGTGCCCTTAGTAAGAATCCATAGCTGTGCTCTTGCTAAGCAGCTACTTTGTTACCCATAAACCAGGCTGTTGTATCTTACACGTGGGCTTTAAACCGCAGCTTGAAATGTGAATAAAATCAGTACGTATAAAATGATTTCCCAGCAACAGCTCCTGTTGATGTGATGTTTGCTGGATCACTCTGCCCTTTTGTCCTGACAGAAAAATCACTAATGTGATCAGCAGCCCTCAGCTGGGAGGTTAAGAACAGACAGTTGAGCAGATGATGGAGAGGCCATGTCCTCCCTAACGAGGCTGAGGAAGTTCTCAGTGTCCTGCACAGCCTGAGGCAGAGCTGGACCCCAAAGAACCTCGATCTCCTCTCAGGTGCACGGTGCTGAGAGTACAGCCTGGAGGTGACACTGGATTAGCAGCTTGGCCCAACACCTCCCCAGCAGGATAGTGTGGGAGCGTGTAAGTGAGGAGTGGACTAACTTCTGTTAGTTTGCAGGAAATGGCTCAGATCATAAAAACCCCTCTTTTGAACGGATGGAATGGAAATAATATGGGAATAAGCCTAGCATGCTCCAGGCTCAGTCTCTCGTCAAAGAGAACTCATGAACTGTAAACACAGATTACAAAACCATTAACATCCAATTGATAAAAGGGTGCTTAGGTTAGAACACAAAAATCAGAACCAATTCATGCCCACTGTGTTTCAGTGCTGGTTCTTCCTTTAGCTTACATCCTTTGCAAACCCTTAAAAAGACCTTTGGATTGTTGAGGAATCAGCCAACTAAGTTTCCTTTTCCAGTTTCCCAACAAAACTACGTAGCTATCATGTGATAATTCACAGACCGTTCCTCTGACGGGTGGAAAATAGTGACAGGTAGTGTTATAAAAGTCAACTCTCTGGTTCAGTCAGAAGCTGGAAGAGAACTACTGCTAGCTAAGAAAACCAAGAGGCAGGAGGCTACGTGCAGTGGCAGTTTGTGAGTTCTCAGAATTGGATTTTTCCATCCAAATGCTTGCTCCAAACAGTTGTAGTGGAAATAGCAAAACCTCTCCAAACCCCATCTAACTCCCAGATGTATATCCCAGTGCAGGCAGCTTAGAAAATACCAGGGAAGGACAATCAGAATTTCTTTTATCCCAAAGCCAATCTTAATAGCTTCTAAATGTAGTCTGATTTCTAACTAAGCAAAAGATGGGAACAAATATTTTGGGATTTGTTTGTTTTATCTTATTTGGAAGATTGTTCCTATCCTCTTATTGGCAGTGAATCAGAGATGTGCTTGCAGAATTATTATTAATCTCTTCTTAGTACAGCTGGTACTACTGTTATTAGGTAATTTGATTGATGCTTCTCATTCTTGTGCTGGCATTGGTAACTGGAATCTACAGCTGCTTTATCTGTGGAGAACTGGAAGTATTGTCTTAAATTTATACAAGATAAGTCTTGTGTAAAGTCCTTTCCCTGCCCACCCCCTACTTTCCCTAAATCATTAGGATTTTGCCCACCAATACACAGAAGATTTCATGAAATTATTGAACTGACTCAGTACAGGACCTGAAAGTTTTTCACATATGGGGTAAATAAGTGTCATAAAATTGAGAGGTCTGCCTGAAATCTCAAGTCTGTTATTTATATTACACCCCAAAGGCTCCAGACTGTTTGGCAAGAAAGTAAAAAAAAAAAAAAAACAACTGCTGCAGAAAACATTAAGAAAAAAATCAACTGAATAAAAAGGCCGAGATAAGCCATGAAAGGTGGTATTGTGTTCTTAGCTGTTTGTCAAATTATACCTTTGTATGCCCTACAAAAATAACTAAATACTCACACTGGGCACCACTGGTGTGAGCAGATGAAAGTGATTTAACAGCAAGCGTTGAGCGAGATGAATGGTATGCAATAGTGTTTCAGAACTTGTGAAAAGAACCTACTCTAAGCAGAGACTTAAGCAATGGAGAAACCTCAGACAAAGGTCATGGTGCCTCTAAAATTTTTTTAAAAACCCATATCATTATGTGAAGAGAGGAAGGACCCACAGTGAAGAGAGTTTATTTCTTGTAAGATGGTTGAAAAAGAGGGTTTGGAAAATCCATTCCAGTCTTCCAGCAGTGGTGAGCTGGAAATTTATATGAAAGGGAAAGCACGAAGTCCTCATTCTGTTGGTCCTTCCAAGAAAGGAAAATCCAGCTGCCCAATGCATGGGGTCAATCCACAGCTGGACACTTACATGTTAGAACTTTGTACTCAGACCTTCATAAAGGTTTAGTGAGGAAGCACAATAGTATCTGTCCTTCCAAACCTTTCAGAACAGGACAAAATAGGGGAAGCCTGTGAATGATTGTAATATGCAAGGCCACGAACTTGTAGGGTTTTTCCTTGTCTGCAGCTAAGTGGAGATTAACGTGGCAAAAACTGTTTATTTTGGAAAGAAGAGTACAGGAGGGGAATTCAGCACAGCAGAGAGATGAGTTAGATCTTGCTATTTTTGCTAAAAGAACAATGAATCTCTTACACAGCTGAAGGCAGAAAGCTTAACTGGACAAAACATCTTCATATACTGCCCACAAAAATTAATGGGAAAGCAAAAATCATTTTAATACAAGTCTCCTTGGTGTTGGCAGTTGCAATACCTGAGCTACCCTTGAGATGGTGCAAATGGCATGCTGCTGACTGACTGCTGCTATCATTAAGGGACCAAAAGACAGAAAAAGGAAAGTGCTAAATATATCCCTATACTTTTCAGAGTTTGTTTTCTTTTCACTTGAAGCAAGTATCTGAAAACTGGCGACCACTTAGAGCAAAACTGCTGTTGCTCTAACAATTAGCTAGTCTTACTTGTTTCCAGTCTGCTTTTCTACTGTTTTTTTTTTATATTCCCCAAATCTATTACCAAAGCTATGGGATCATTTTGGTGTCCTGTGATTAATGCCTTTTTATAAACAAATAGTAAAGTCTAGGAATGAAGAAATCCTGGATGAAAAAAAGCTGGAGAAAAAGCATGTGTCAGAGACTGGTGAGATATTTTGAGTAGTAAGAGGAAGAAAGGAAATTACTTGTTAAGCTTCCTGAAGCAGCAAAAAGCTTCTGAAAAATTTGTGCTTAACACTTTAAAACAAAACTAAACCTTATTTCTTGATTAAAATATTCAGCAATAGAAATTATTCTTTCCCATCCCTTTTATTGTGATCATGATCCAGTCCTTCCTATCTTTCTGCAATCTACAGACCCACCTGCGAACTTGTAATTTACTGACTCCCTCAAAACTTCCGTCCTGTTTGTCTCCATCATCATCCTCATCCTGTTATTTATAGCTGTAATAACTGCCAGCAAAACTGTCCCTTACCAGAAAAGCTTCCCTCCTTCTCACTCTGCCTTCATTGGATCCTGCTCTTTTGAACTGATCAGAACAGACAAATGTAGCCACCCACCTCTAGGAGGAAAACTGAGCTGCAGCCCTGGTGAAACATAAAGTTTATTAGACTAAAGTGACGCAAAAATTCTTAAAGAGCTCTTTGGCAGCAGATTATCTGGAAATCAGACCATGTGAGGGGGACTGGTGTACAAAAACCTCACCAAGATGCTGAGTTGCCCACAGGCTGAGTTCCCGAGACTCTGAAGTAAATGTGGGTGAAGGTTACTCGAGCGTGGATAACTCCAAGGGAAGTGCTTCGAACCCTCCCGAAAGACAGGTATTTCATCCTTCTGTTTTTACCACACTGCTATCTAAAGTACTTCAGAAATTTAGACAGGCTCCTAGATGGCTGTCTTCAGAGCCTACCTTCTGAAGCAAGCAGATGCTGGAGGTTTGTTAACTTTCACTCCTCATTGCTTCTCTCAACTTTGGTTATAAAATCTGATTTAAATCCTTTTAATCCTTTTAGATTATCTTTTAAGGTCTTAGAGTAATTTCTAACACATTGGGAAAATGTACATCTAACAAAGCTTTGGGGGGACAAAAAGATGCATTGATTTTTGGTGAAGGTTTGCTTTGATTTTTTTTTTTTAATTTTTTTTAAACTTTTTATGCTTTTTCTTGCTTTTCTGATGTTACATACTCTCCTCTGTCTTGTTCAGGCACTTGTCCAGCAATAATGAATGCTGGAGTCAAATGCCTGTAGCAGAACATGTTATGACAATCTGAAATTAGAGTTTTGGCAATCCCCATAACTGCATTATGAAGGTAAAGTTTATTTAACATTCACAAAAAAAGCATTAAACTATAAGGAAAAATAAAGCAAAGAAGGCAGAATCTGAAGAAAAAAAAATATCAATGCAAACTAGTATTTATTTTAAAAGGGTCATGTAAGTTTTATTAACCATATTAAGTTATATTTTAAAAGGTAAACTGTTCCAGCACAGTAAATTATCTAACTCAATGGGACAGATTTATTATAAGTAATAAATCTGAAGAGTATGTCATATGTATTTATAGTTTGTCATGTTTACTGCCAAAACCAACTGGCTTGCTGGGTTAGTTTGCTAAGTAATAATGGAAGTTTAAGTGAGGAATGAAATGTAACTGAATATACAGAGAGTCGTGGAAAACATGTTCTGATGTGTTAAAAAAGCCTGGAGAGAAAAGGATCGTGCATCTAATGGATTTAGATTCTTGGAAACGTTGTGGAATACTTTAATGTGGGTTGTGAGCTGTCAGGCATTTTACCAGGGAAGATCTTGGTAGTTAGGCTTCATTCTGGTGCTTTTGATGAGGGAATTGACCATAAATTCATTGGAGAGCACTCTGGAAACTTGACATAGAGCAAATGACTATTGTGGGTCCGTTTTCTAATTGGACAGATGTGTGATGAATTTCAAATGGCTATACAAATTAAGAAAAACTGCCTAAATTATTTTCACATATGGAAATGTGCAGTGCATTTCAGCTCATTCCTGCTTTCCTCCATGGAAATATAAACCACTGAGTTTTCCTTAGGAATGGTATTAAGAGCTTAAGGAGTTGTTCGTTCTGTATCCTGAGGTCCTTTCTGATGCCAGTGTTTTAACTCTTTTCCAAAGCTGTGTATGTGCAGCTCTGAGCTGATGATTTGTATCTTACAGGACTTGTACAACATAATGAAGCCCATCTATAGGATAAATGTTTCATAAAGAACTTGAGTAGAATCTGAACCCTGAATGAAGGGGCTATAATTTGGAGATAGCCATTAATAACTCTCCTTCTAAGAAACACCATCTGGAAGCAGTGATGGCTGTTTCTTTTAGGTAAAACCATTCTGAACATTAAGTATGTGCTTGCTGGCATGTATCTGCAGCCAGTCTTTGACTTGTCTGCAAACAGGTCTTTTACTTGAATCACCGTGCCTGTTAATGTGCCTGTGCAGAACTGTGTTATGGAACAGTGCTCTATTTGGTGCTATTCGCTGTGTTATGACTCTTCCTTCAAGTTTATGTAAATAATTTGAGGAAGAATACAAAAGGAATATCATTCCCTCTAAGCTTATCTATTTCCTTGCACTGGGTACAGACACTCTGGACAGTCTCAAGCCATAAAATGCATTTCCTTCCCCCCCCCCCACTCCAAGTTCTTTAAGTGACTGTCATCAATTTGGCAGCATTTCCACTACAATACAGAGTCTGTATTCTCAACACATTTTTAAAGGTAAAATATCTCTTTCCCGCTGACTTTTTAATTTCAGAGTAAAACATGGACAAGATTATGACCTAAAACTCACGGCACAGGTTTATATTCCCTCAGTACTATTGCTTTCAGAAGCATTATGTTCACATCTTACCTATAATTAGCCTAATCTGGGAATACATGAGTTAACTGGAGAGAGCTCACTACTTAGGGCACTCTTACTTTGGTAAGCAGCCTTTTATTCCCCCAGAAGGGCCATTGTCTCAGTGTGACTACTTGTTGATTACAGTTCTACTCTGGTTTAGTAAGAATGTAAGTCCTTGGAGAACTGCAAATATTCATATACAGGATCCATTCTGTCATCTGTATGCTGCAAGTTTCTTATAAAATGCTCACATACTACAGTGCTGTGCAGAAGTACCCAATCCAGTTACATTTAAAATCACTGGCACTGGGATCAGACCTGCTGTGGATGGAAATAATTCACTGGACCCATTAATTTCAGTGGGTATTGATCACTCTTTATCAAAAGTCAGTTTTGATTCTCTTAAACTAGACTAGAGAAGCACAGCTAAAAAGAAATCCTGAAGAAATCAGTTTTCAGTTGTTGAGGGGTGGTCTACATACCAGCTTCTATCTGCTTTGCACCTCACACCTCTGATTCTGTGGCTGGCAGCAGCCCTACCAAAGCTGGGACCCTCTATCTTCTTACTATCCACTTTTAGTAATCTGAAATACAGTCTGTCACACTTGCTATCAGCTCACCTGATGGAAACAAGCTAATACAAAAGGATATTCTAGGTGCTCCTTTTTAAATGAAATCAGTGCATGTGAACAGTGAAAAGCAAAAGGCCTTCAAGTTTTTGTGCTATGACCTCTAGACAGGACTCATATATGACAAACAGCAGGTGAAATTCATCACAATACAGTGCAAACTAGTTTCAAGATTTAATTGGCTGAAATTGTATCGTTCTAACAACTCCTCACAGCATGGGAGCATCTGAGCTATCCCGTAATAACCTGGATTAAAGGGTTACTCCTGGCCTGTGCAAAATCAGAGGAAAAATGTCAAGCCTCTACTCGTTCACACCACACATGCAGCAAAACAGGAACACACCAGCCTGTTGAAAGGACTAATCTTTAGGAGGTTCTCACTGTCATCCAGATCATGTACCTCCCTACTCCAAAAAGAGTAGGGCTGTGTGAGCAGATAGGGGTGAAGACCAGAAACGTTTACTGCTGCGTTTACCAGAGTCCAGTGCCTGGAAACACTCAGGTACGTGGCTGTCGGAGGGTGGTGGTTGATATTGTTGCTCAGGGGTGAGAACAGTACCTACAGATGAACAACAGAGGCTTTTCCTGTGTGGGATAGGTGATTTTTCTCATCGTACAAACTCCTTGCTGGATTTGCTCAGATAATAGTAATTTCCTTGGACTCTTGCCACTGCCATGCAACTGCCCCTGTGAACAGCACCTTTATGGCAAGGTGTCATACGCTGACGAGCAGTGTTTAAGATTTTAACAGTCTGAAGTATTTTGTGATAAAAGAGAGATTTAGGTCGAGTTAACAGAAATCACCTTGATGTTTGATTCTGTTTCCCGACACCGCATACTTACCTTTTGTCTTGGAGTTCAAAGTACTTTATTTCTTTGCAAGTGCTGGCAGGTAAACGGGCAGGAGCAAGGCAGATGGCACCGTGAGTTTTGCTACTGGAATGCAGCTGTAACCCAGTGAGTGGCTGGTACTCAGAAAGCATGGGCTTAAAAAATAAGCACATGAAAACAAATATAATTTGTATGAAGTAAAATATACAAATCTAAAGATTTTGCAGCTCTGGGAGTTCAAATGTATCTCCTCATTTGGAGACAAGTAGTTCCTTCTGTAGTCAGGCAGAGTGAGGCTGAACAAGCCTTGTGCTGAGGAATTGAGGATGTCAGGGCTGCCCCACCTCAAAGTATGCTCCAGGTGACTTGAGGCATTAACGTTTGCCTTCCTTGAAGCATCTGGTATTGGTTGCACATCAACCTAATTGTTTTAATCTCCTAGACACGTTAAAAGTCAATTTTCTCTTTAAAAAAAAAACAACAACAAACAGATAACAAGAAAATAACTTTGTTTTAAAGCGCTGGAAATATTTCTTTTACTCCGTGGCAGAGCATTAAAGGAAAGGGATTCCTACAGTGCCACGAGAGGTCACTGTGGGCCTCAAGAAATAACCACAGCGATGCTACATCAGTTGTGCAGCTCCCTGGTCGGGGAGGAACTGGACCCCAGAACAGGGATGCTCCTTGAGGATTGGCTCTGATAAGAGGCAAAGGGGTTGGTTTTGTGCATCAAGGGCTTTTAGATCTTCTGCGCTCGTTCAGGTTTAGCTCTGCGTGGGAGTGAAAAATTGTAACTTAATTAATATTTGGCTGATGTGAACTGTGTTGGTGGCTTCAGCTGAGCGTGTAGAAACACATGTCTTCAATTATCCATCCTGGGGCTTCCAACAAACAAGCAAAGCAAGGAATAGTTGTGGAGGACACGCTGCTTGTTACAGGGTGCTTCTCTGGAGCAGGGCTGAGGCTCACTCCTCTGTCACACTCTGCCATTTACAGGGCTGGCAGCAGGGTACCTGTCATGTGCTACCAGGATGAAAACTGCCCCTTAGGAGAATCTCTGTTCAGAGCTACCAGAGAGAGAAAAGGCACAGATGCCTGAGGCCTCTCAAAGGAGCAAAGTCACATCTACAAACACAGATCAAAAGAAAGCGAAAGGACAGTTATCTATCTTTCTTTGTTTTTCTTCTCCTTTTTCTTCTGTAACTAATTATGTTGGTGATAAGCTGATGTGTATTATGTAAAATCAACCTTTGCAACAGCTCAGACTGAAAACAGGTAATAAACCAGCCCTTTCTTACATAATTTGCTATTGTCCTTCTAACACCTGTAACTACAGGGACACCAGGGCACAGGGCTGAAGTAGAGGCTGAGGGGGACAAAATCCTTCACTGTTAGTGTAATTTTTCCCCTGGATATCTTCATTACTGGTCCCAGCACACTGCCCGACACCGAGGGTTGTGGTTCTGCAGCTGTTTACACTGTACTGGTTACAATGCCATTGGATTTTTTTTCTTGAATTGTAAGAAGAGGAGGGGAAAAATACATTCTGCCACAGTTTTTACAGCGTAATAAAATCTGATCCTGAACTATTCTGTTTTCATGTGCCAGCTATGCCACTGTGAGCACCACTGCGTAGCTGTAGAGTCTGTCACTCCCGAGATTTCCCAGGGTAGCTGACAAACTGTAATTCTCTTTCAGAAAGGAATAGTTCGAATTCCAGCTGAAGCCCTTGACAGTGCACACATCGTTTTGCATATCTGAGGCTCAAACTCCTAAAAAATTCTACAAAAATATTTCAAGTAATGTGATACTTCTTTCCTATGGTCTACAGAAGACCAGAAGGAGCTGAGTTGTGAATAAGACAACTGTCCTGATTGTTGCAAATCCAGCAAATCAACAACACATTCAACGACCTCTCCTCAGGAAAGGGAGTGCCAAGGTGTATCTATGTGCAGAAATAAAGTGTTTTACAAATACAGTAGGAGTTAGTCTCAGGTATGGAAATTTCAGTCTTATGAGATAATGCAGTTAAATCAACATCCTTTACTGCTTTCCCATTTATGAGTAAGAGGTGTAAAGTCCAGAAGGGCTCAGGTTACTTTGCCATATTCCTACCTTATATTTAACATGCTCTGTCCAAGGGGAGGCTTGGCTGTGGCCTTTCCTAGGATTTTTGTCTTACCACCAGTTGTGGTAGGACTGCTTTCCTCTACGGAAGCTCTTTTGGGACATTTGGAAGGTTTCGGACTTCAAAGACATTCAGGTTTTATAGTCTTGCAGGTAAAAGAGAAACTCCTGTTCTTTGCCATAGTTTTTTTCCTTTGGAACTCTGAAGGTGTTTCAGTCTTTGCAGATGATTAACTAATGGTAACAAATTACTGCTCTTGTAAGAAATCAGCATTAAGGATGCACTGCTTGCTATATGGTGAACAGACCATTACCTGGGTAAAGCCAGAATGTAAGCCTGAAGAACTAGGGATTTGTGGAAGTTACAAACAACACCTGCAAGTGACTTTTATCTGGAGAATGTCCTCTTGTTTGCTCTGCAGCTTGATAACTCTCCTTCTCTTTCTGTTTGCACTGATAAGTGTTTAGGAAGAGGTTTAACAAAACTGTCACTGCACAAGGCTGAAAACCTGCATTTGAATGAGCAAATGAGCAAATTCTAGCAATAAGCAAATAATATTCCCTCTCTGCTTTAGTTTTTCCAACAGTTAGAAGTGAAATGATGCTTCTGCTAGGATATGACAATGATATTTACTGTGGTAAAATGCTCTGAAAAGGAAAAATTAGATGTAATCATAGTAATTTAATCTGTGGTTGTGTTGTGTAGATTGTGTAACACTTTGCTAGCTATAAAGCAAGGTTACTACCCCAGGGAATTTACAGCACAGAGAATCAGCTCCTCTTTTTTGTTGAGTAAAGGCAGCTGGGCATTTACATTACCTGAACAAATGAGCAGAACACAAAACGTGAGCCACTGAATCACAATTCCTTTTCTGTTCATTTTGTTCTGAAGGAAAAGTTAATTGTTTTATACTTTTGTTTTACCTCAGGATGGTTTATTTCCCCTGGATTATGCTTCTAGCACACACAAAGCGAGCAGTAAAGCCAGGGATTCTCCCAGTGCCTGTTTCTTTGCTGGTGGTAGCACAGGAGCAGTGCCCACTACCCTTCCTGGGGCTGGAACCACAGTGTTACCAGATCCAAGTAGAAAGAAAGATGCTTTTATTGCCTCATGGAGTTAAATAAAACTGGGGATGAGTTTTGTTCTTTAGCCCCACATGTTGTTTCTTACTTAAAACAATCGAATTGAAGTTTCTTGATCTTTTTTTTCCTTACTATTAATGTTGACTGAGCTTCGAAAGTTAGTTGATGCAAAACCACCATGATTTAAAGTCTTCTCTAAAGGTTTTTTTAAACCTTCTAGGTCTGCTGCTAAACATAGCAGACATGGCTGGATTTCTGAAGAAAGGTGGCCAGGAAACGGAATTTGTATGTCCATTGTTACCATATTTGTTTAACGAATTCTTTTCCCCTCATACTGGGCGAATCTAGAAATTGCCAGTAGAAGTCACAGGATGAACTCAGGAAAATAAAAGGCACACTAAACTCTGCCCTCGTGTTTGCAAACGGGGAGTCCCACCCCCTCCCCGGGTGTGAAAGCAGTGTTCAGAGGGAGAACGTGGTACCAAAAGACAGCAGGACTGTGACTGCCTGAGTTGCCCAACAATGAGCAAAGTCCAGCCAATCTGCCCGAGAGGTTATAAGCCAGGTACGCTCACTTCTGCTGCAGAGGAGGATGATGATTGCTTCCTTCCTTCCTCTGAACAAACCACTGAAGGGATTATCTGTGGAATGATTCCCACTGCATGCTGTGATGGTCAATTACTTCCAAAAGTATTTTAATCGCAGACTCGGGCAGTTGCAACTTGCAAGTTACCAGCATTAGTAAACCCTGTAATGGATTTTTAACTGTTTATAATTTCTTAGATGGTGTTTGTGCCTTCAATCCGATGGATTTAAAGACAGAAGAGGAATTCTAGAAGTTCTGGGAATGCACTGGGAATAAGGGTGTGGGAAGAGAAGCCACACGGGGACTCTGCTGCTGCCTGTCTGCAAGGGAGCCGAGCAAATCTCAGAGAGAAAAAAATGGAAAAAAAGGCAACAAGCAATGAGACCGAGCCGCTGACTTCCAAGAAAGATATCTCAGACTGTAATGAAGGAGAAGATTGTAAAGAGAACGGACTTTTGGTCAGGAACCCTAAATCTGCCCTGAGGCTTGTGGAGGATGGCAATAAAGTCCATCCCAGCCAGGGAGATAAAGGGGAGGCAGCTCAGATCTCGAACGGTTATTCAGGGGTTCAGAGCTCTGTTCCCTGCAATGGAATGGGGGAGGTGGAAGATGCCCAGTGCACCGCCCCAGCAGCCACAACCACCACTACAACCACTACTTCTACCACCTGTGGAGCAGAAGGCCAGCAGCAGCTGATGGAGCTGGAAGACAGAGAGACCTGGAGTAAAAAAATTGACTTTCTGCTCTCTGTGATTGGCTATGCAGTGGATCTGGGAAATGTGTGGAGATTTCCTTATATATGCTATCAAAACGGAGGAGGTCAGTGACTAGTTCTGGATGTTCTGCCTTAGTGCTGGAGTTCCTTGCTTATAAATGCATGATTTAGTGGCTTATTTTAATATATATAACAAATGACCATGGGGAAATTACTTTTCAAGCAGACTGGAAACCCTAAATACTGGGATGGGATAACTAGGAGTGTTAAGGTGGAAGAAAAGCTATTTAACAAGATCTAAAAAGTTAATACCCCTAGAAGCTGAGCACCAGTTAGGTACAGGACCATGCTCCCAGAGAAAAGACTCCATCTCTGTCTCAGGGAGTATTTTAAAATCAGATAAAGCACCATGCCAAAACCAACTCATGAGGAATGCTAGATCCTAGAGTCACTGATAGCAGCCAAAATAGAAATCCAATCCAGGAGATCTCGGAAAGGACTTTTGTCTCCCTGATGCAACAAAGGCATTTTACTGAAGAAATAGTTTATTTTATCTGTAGCCCATCTGACAGTTGTATCCATTGTAGCCAGTGCAGTCATGGTGAACCCCTATGTACTTGTTACAGAAATGTGAGAAGTTTGGCCTGAGTGTTGCTTCTCATTCACCCTGCTACGTAGTTACTCCTAGGAGAGATTCCACAGTAATTCAGTGTGGCACACTGGCTAGGGAGGGGATATGCATTTTCCCTGCTCTATATGGAGTGCTGGCACAAGTCCTATGAAGAGTTACAATACATTCTTTCTCTTGCAGGAGCATTCCTCATTCCTTACACAATTATGGCCATCTTTGGAGGGATTCCTCTCTTCTATATGGAACTAGCACTAGGACAGTACCACAGGAATGGATGTATTTCAATTTGGAGAAAAATATGTCCTATATTCAAAGGTAAAGAAGGGAAATGGGCAATTACTAGGAACTTTCTGAATAACTAGAGGATTTTCCTATAAAGGTGAAATATAAATTTCCTATAAAGGTAAAAATTCAGCTTGGAAAAGAGGCGGCTCTGGAGAGACCTTCTTGTGGCCTTCCAGTATCTGAAGGCAGCTACAAGAAAGCTGGGGAGGGACTTTTTAGGCTGTTGGGCAGTGATAGAACTGGAGGGAATGGATTAAAACTAGAGATAGGTCGATTCAGGTTGGACATTAGGAAGAATTTCTT
>WTSP01006816.1:0-10990 GCA_025331215.1 Actenoides lindsayi | reverse complement strand
GGAACAGGTTGCCCAGAGAGGTGGTGGAAGCCCCATCCTTGGAAGTTTTTAAGCCCAGGCTGGATGGGTCTCTGAGCGACCTGCTCTAGTGGGAGGTGTCCCTGCTATTGGCAGGGAGTTGGAATGAGATGATCTTTAAGATCCCTTCCAACTTCAAGGTCCATCTTTATGGATGGTCCAACTTCCATCTTTAAGGTCCCTTCCTGACAATTCTATGATTCTATGATCTTCAGCCCAGTCTCCCAGAGTAAAAGGCCCTGCTCTGTTTGCTCGTTTCCTCTTGCTCTCAGTGTTACAGCTCTGCTCGTGGCTTTTTTTCTTTACTGAGACTGCAAGATGCCTATTTCTAAATTCCAGGAATTTAGGAACAGATGAAAAAAATTAAATAAGCATGTTCTGCCTTGATTAAGGACGCTTTTCTTGAATCGGAGCCCGAGTGTTTCCGAAGCCAGAATACATTCCAGTGTTGTAAGCACTTGAGAGGATATGTGGAACTCCTGCAGAGCTGCCTTAGACAGTCAGATTGTAGTTGATGTGATAACCAACTCCTGCCTTTTTTTTTTTTGGCCTGAAACCTACACTCACTTCATGTAATTATTTCCTGCCTTACTAGGAATTGGCTTTGCCATCTGCGTAATAGATCTTTACGTAGCTTCCTACTACAACACCATTATGGCTTGGGCCTTTTACTACCTCGTGTCGTCCTTCACGGCGGAGCTGCCGTGGACTAGCTGCACAAATGCTTGGAACACAGGCAACTGCACTAACTACTTCAGCAAGGACAACGTCAGCTGGTCCCTGCACTCCATCTCTCCTGCAGAAGAATTTTATACGTAAGTGCATGTAAGTGAGGACAGGGATATTAGACAGAATGGTGGAACACCCAGCAAGCTTTTCTTTGGAGAGGGAATAGGGCTGTTTGTTAATGGTACCCATTTCTGAACTACTCAAATAACTGAATACTTGTAGGTGGATGTAAGTGTAGGGTGTATGGGAGGGTGCTCTCTATGTTAGATCAGATGTTGTTAGCTGTCATCACTTATTTAGCAGCGCCGGTCTACCTTTAATATCAAACTTTTAATGACAACAAAATCATATCCAAAATGGCATTACTTTGAAGGCTGTTTATCAAGGCCTCAAGACTGCTTGTTATCAGACCACAGTATGGGACTGTTCAAAGTATATCTATCATAAGCATTTGTTAAAATCTATACTGTGTTTTTCTTTCCTCTTTTAGCCGCCAAGTTCTACAGGTGCACAGGTCCAATGGGCTGGACGACCTGGGGGGCATTAGCTGGCAACTGACCCTTTGTTTATTGTTAATCTTCACCATTGTGTACTTCAGCATCTGGAAAGGGGTCAAAACATCTGGCAAGGTAAAAGGCAAATCAACTTGGTACAATATAGTCTAGTAGCAGGTCTAAAGGAGCCAATTAACTTGACAGAGAATGATCTCAGATTGTTTTCATGACAGGGATTATAGGACCATGTATTTGGGAAGCACTTACTGTAGAGTAGCTGCTGCTGTTATCCAAGTAATATATAACCATATATAACCACAGTAAGTTATGTCACTGTTCTCTGCACAAGAGACAGCGTGGGTGCAGATGAGCAGGCTGCCGGCTTACAGACCTTCTGAGAAGTTCAAATGAAGATGTTACAAATGCTAACAGCCATAAAACCTCATTATCACCTGGTAAATTCCTACCCATGGCAAATGCTCTCTCCCTGCTTTCCCCTGCAGGTGGTATGGGTGACTGCCACGTTCCCTTACATCATACTCTTTATCCTGCTAGTGAGAGGTGCAACTTTGCCCGGGGCTTGGAGAGGTGTCCTCTACTACCTGAAACCTGACTGGCAGAAACTCCTGGCCACTGAGGTAAAACACATTAAAGGGTAGAGATTTGCTTTTAGCCTATCAGCTATTCCTTCCTTAATTACAAAGATATTTTTAGAGTCCACCATCAATTTAGCTTTAACTAGTAGTAAAGTCCCCACACAGCAGATGAATAGAATTCATGATATGATTAGAAAGAAAACAAGTGACCAAACAGTTTTTTGTCAGGAAAATGGTGAACAGCCCGACGCTGAGCAGGAAGCTACAATTGCTGCTACACTGCAACAAAATCCTTTACCTGTAACTCACGCTGAGCCAATTAAATTTACTAAGCCCTGACAACTGGTCTAGGTGGAGTTCTTCTGTCTGCAGGGGGATCCTTACAGACTTGGGCAGGTCTTTCCACAGCCCAGTGGTGCCCATAGGTCACCCTGTTTAAATAGTGCAGGTTACTAGAGTTGAAACTTCAGATCTTGGTTGGGTGACAAGCTTTGGCAGGTAAGCCCAAGGAGGCCCTCTGTAATATGACTCAGTAGTGCATGCAAGTGCACGTGGAGAAGAAATAAATCAGGCCTGCAAACACCACCAAGATTTGAAAAGAAAGGAGGAACGAGGCCAAGACTGAGCTAACCAACAAACCCCGGGCACTGAAGTATTTGATTCAGCTCTGAACTCTGTGGATGACAAGTGGCCCATCCATCAGGCTCAAGGCTGCACTTACTCCACTGCCCATGCAAGTGTCTAGTGAGGAGGGTGATGGAAAAAACCCACAGCAATAAATACTACAAATACAAAGATTAAAAATTCTAATGTTTGCAAGTCTGCTGCTGCCCAGCTGATACGGAGAGTTTTGAATGAAGAGGAAATGAAAAGACACCAGTCTCTGATAAAGCAGCAGCTCCAATAAGGGACCACATCTCCTAAAAAAGCAATAAAGGGCATTGATATTGTATTGGACATATCTGAAGTGAGGACAGCAGATTGCAATCTGTGTGCTGGACGATGACAGAGCTCTGTCTGTGGATGATACAGGATGGCCTCATACGATGGAAGAGAATATTAGAAATGAGTTGTAATGAACTCCATGCTTCAGTCAGAAGAGGACAAATGAGTGAGGACTTTCACCTTCAGAAAGAGAACTGATATTGTACTTTAGGAACACGACTCATTAAGGCCGTGCCCGCTTTTCAAGTACAACAGGCTTTTCAGAACAACATCTTCACACTTGCATCTGTCACGGCCACAGCAAAGCTGAACTGAGTCCTACGGACTGGAACTGCACCCACACTGTCAAATGTATTTACATAAATCTCAGAGAAATCTGGACAGTGATCAGCTACTGCTTAGCCTGGAGGAGACGCAGCCAAGCAGGGGACTACTCCACAGCACACGGAGTTTGGAAGACAGGCCAAGCCCACTGCAAAATCATGGACAGAAAGTTCTCTCTAGATTGCAAAACCTGCATTAAACTGATGACAGGCAAATCACTGTGAATTAACCTAAGATGCTGTCAGCAGTGAAACTGCCAGTGAGCACTTAGGACAGTGTAGACACATACCATATGCACTGCACAGGCACTAAAATGATAGTGGGTATTTACAGCTCTCACGGATCTACAGTAAATATTCATGTTTCAACATGCTCTCTTAACAACATGTTTGTTAGACCAGGAGCAGGATCCAGGCAGACTAGTGAAACACAGCTATTCTATGTGATATTCTGAATATGCCAAACTCATTCAATTTATTTCATGTCCTTTTTTTCTTGGTCTTCAATATTTTTCAGGTTTGGGTGGATGCAGCAGCTCAGATTTTTTTCTCCCTTGGTCCAGGTTTTGGGGTCCTATTGGCTTATGCCAGCTACAACAAATTCCACAACAACTGCTACCAGTGAGTTCTACCTTATTCTACAAGTAAAATTGAGTTTAACAAAATGTAACTGGGTATTTATGAAAAAGAAACACTGAATTGTCAGACTTGTGTATCTATAAATCAGACAGAAGTGTAACAGAACAGAAGTCCCTACTGAAAGACCCTGCAATCCAAAACATCTCTGTTGTGCCTACCCTAAAGAGAGAGAAACTCTACCAATTACAGCAAGGAATCTAAGATGTAGAAACCTATCACAACAAAATGGACTAAACCCCTGCCAAACAATCACATTGTAACTATTTAATCTCAGAAGTCAGCTAGGAATTCACTTTAGAGTCTTGAGCTGAAAGGCAATTTAAAATTGTTTCCTTGTTAAATCTATTTATAACTTGACAAACAAAATTCTCAGTTCCTTAATATTCCTCTGGTAATTCCTATTTTTTAAAACACCAGTATATATCCAGCATTCAGTTCAGCATCAGACTACTCTTACAGCATCTGTCTGAAGCCGAAGAAGAAAAAGTAGTCGTGGTTTGGTTGTTTTCATTCTTTCAAATCTGCTGCTTGGTTTTTTTTATTCCCTGTATTCCCCTAATTTTCCTCAGAGTCTGTTCAGATCATTAACTTACCTCATCTGTTAGTGAACTCCCCTTTCTAGCAGATGTTGACTCCCTGATCTGAGTTAGGTTTTCTGTTGCAGAGATGCCCTGGTCACCAGCACCGTGAACTGCATGACCAGCTTTGTGTCTGGCTTTGTCATTTTCACCGTGCTGGGATACATGGCTGAGATGAGGAATGAAGATGTATCAGAGGTTGCCAAAGACACTGGTAGGTTAACTTTTTTTTTAACTGCTTCTGAGATATATTTATCTATTTGTCTATTGAACAGCCCAAATTTTGCAACATATTTAGTATATAAATCAGGATACTGAGTTACTTTATAAGGGCACTGTTATACAGTACAGCTAAAACATTATCCCATAAAGACAGCATCTACAAGTCATCTTACATGCAGCTTCACAGACGTGATGGTAACTGCACGCTGTGAAACAGCCTGGGGGGAGAAGTTTCCCCCTGGAAGACAACCCAGGGCGATGAAACAGCCTGTCCTCCTCACAACAGCACTAGGCCAGCAATTATCCCTAATTCTCTGTTCTCCCACCAGGACCCAGCCTTCTCTTCATCACGTACGCCGAGGCCATTGCAAACATGCCTGCTTCCACTTTCTTTGCCATCATCTTTTTCCTGATGTTGCTCACGCTGGGATTAGACAGCACGGTGAGTGGACAGCACGCGAGGCGGAGGAACCTTCAGATAGATACGTGGTGTGCCTCAGGGGGAACAGAGTTACAAGTATTGCACCCTCACTAAAGTAAAGCAGGACTGGCATCTCCATGTGCCTTCTGTAAGACAGTAACTGTTCCTCCAATTTTGATCTATATAGGCCTAAATAAAAGCAAAGTGATTTGTCAGTGTCAGATCGTGACAACTAGTAATAGATCTGGAAACACGACCAAAGCCCTTGATTGATGAACTCCTTCCAGGCTCCTTCTCTTTTGTAAACTCACAAAGCAATTGTTAAAATTCTGGAATCTTTTCACACTAGTTGGATTTAAAAGGTGGGAACTGGAGGCGGACTTCTCAACATCACTGCAAGGAGAGGCTCTAAAAACTTGCCACGTGGGCCTGTTTTTACAGAGTGAGAACTGGCTCCTTCCAGGAAGGCTCAACTCAGCTGATTTCACAATCTTGGTTCTCCTGAGCCACCTACCACTTACTGGCATCCTATTCCTTGTAATGCACACTTCCTCTGCTGACAGAACTCCCTACAGATACAGGAAGACTAAATCCCCACCTGAAAGAGTTTAAAAGTTCCCAAGAAAGACTGTCTAAACAACAGCCACACCGACTCTACAGGCAGAATAAAGCACCGATGTTTCCATGCTTTAAAGCTCCTTTAAGCACTGAGACATACTTTGAAGCAGGTAAAACTGCTCTCTGTTTTCCACTGATTTTTCCATGCTTCTCAGTTTGCAGGGCTAGAGGGAGTGATCACTGGAGTACTGGATGAATTCCCACACGTCTGGAGCAAACGCAGGGAATTGTTTGTCCTTGGTCTGATCGTCCTTTGCTTTTTGGGGTCTTTGGCAACCCTGACATTTGTAAGTGTTTCACCCGCTTCTCAGCTTTCCTGCAAGTGTCATCTTGGAGAGGGTAGCATTTTTTGAAGAGAGTTTGAAGAAATCAGATTAAATCTCCACCCTGTCGTCTTTATGCATTAGACGTCTTTATTCAGAATGAATATGAACAGCATTTCTCACTAGGCAATGTGTTGCACAATGATTCCATTGCAATTCAGCAAAACTCTGATGTGCTCCACATCACAAATGATGTAGCCACTGCTCCAAATGCTGAATCAGCAGCCAGCCTTCCACACTTTGTATGTGGTTTACTTCTGGCTCTTAAAAGCTCCGTGTTTGAAAAAAGTAAGAACTGTTATTTTAATTTTTGCAATGTTTGAAATATATTTTGAATTTCAAAAAGAATGATCAAAAATTATGTTAGAAAATGCTGTAACTGACCGTTGCTGTTCTCCAAAAAATTCTAGCAATTAATTTCCTGTATCTTCCTCATCAAATCAGGCCAGAAATCACAACCAGTCACACCCAAAAGTCTCCATGGGGCTTCTGGGATTTCATCTGCACAACAAGCAACATTTTAAATAATGAGTGTAATGATCATAAGGGACAAGGGAAAAATACTTGGCTTTCCCATCCCGTTTCACTCCATTTGCTCATTTATGTGCAACTTCCTTCTGATTTAAAGCATTTGCTGTAAAAGGAGACTTAGTTCTTCTCCAAGACCCAATGCTCTCCTCCTTCATGATTTTAGATTCTCAATGGAAAGAAAGCAAAGTGTAATGCCTTATTTATTTCCTGTTCAGTAACTGTGACTCAAGTTGCAGAAAAGAGGCCATCACAGAAGGAATGCAAAAAGCCATTCTACCAACCCCTCACCAAATCTCCTTTCTTCACTCCAATCCAGCTAGAACTGTCAGCAGGTTCAGTTCTAGCTTTTCTTCACGGCAGCTCTGCTGGTTAAGTACGTTCCCAGCAGCATGTCCCAGGATCTCAGTGCTGGGAACAGCCACAAAGTGACACAACTGGCTGAATTACCAATGCTCTGGGCCAGACAAAGGCAGTAATAAGCAGTGGTACAGGGTTTCTGTCACTGGAGCTTTGGGTCACTGATAATACCATCTCCTCTCTAGGGAGGGGCGTACGTGGTAAAGCTGTTTGAAGAATATGCCACTGGTCCAGCTGTTCTAACCGTCGTGTTCCTGGAAGCAGTTGCTGTAGCCTGGTTCTACGGTAGGTCTGCAGCCATGCTGACAACCAAAGCTAATCCAAACTCCTCAGCTTCTGCAGCACAGTCTCTTCTCTGTTTCTGCAGACAAGAGCACCGATGTCTTTGGAAATAAAAGTGTACCAAATCTTCCCACAAACTCACTGATTTCCAAATCCGTGAGGAATTATTATCAATTTTTCTCTGACAGAAGCATAGTGGCATCTGAAAGAGCTATAATTCAGAATAATTAGGGATTTAATAGAATTAAAAGTTATAGGAACAACAGTCTTTCATGATGGGTTCTGAATGTATTTGCTGTGCCTCCAAAATGCTGTGCATCTACTTACGAAAAACTTCTGCTGCCACCCCTCTCCTCCCACTTGTCTCCACAGGCATCACCCAGTTTTGCAACGATGTGAAGGAAATGTTAGGCTTTGCCCCAGGCTGGTACTGGCGAGTTTGCTGGGCAGCAATTAGTCCCATCTTCCTTCTGGTGAGTTTTCTTTACAGGTTTTTCTTTCCAGCACAGGAAAATTACCACTGAACAATGCAGCTACTTTAATTTCTAGAAGCTTAATTACAGAATTTTCTTGTGAAGTTCTTTAGAACAATTTTTGTTAAGCAGAAAAGGCTCAATTAGTGAAAAATCCAAAACAACGCTGCAAGGTCTTGTTACTAAATCACTATTTTAAGGATTTTTGTAGATGAGCTAGCTACGTAAGACTGGGTTCTAAATAACTCCCTCCCTCCCTCTGCTGAACAAAGTTACTTTGTTTTGTTGCTTTGTATTTATTTCAGCAAAATGAAGCAATAAAAGACAGTGATGAAACATACTCTCTGGGGAGAGAAACCAAGATAAGCAAATAGACTGTTCCAGCAACCGCTGACTGACAGCTTTGGACTGTTCCACTTTAAATTCAGAGCAGTTAATTGCAACCTTTATAAATCTATAATTCAGGATTGGAAATCCTGCCCCAGTGTTTGACTTGGCAGTGTCATTGATAACATTTTAACGTGAAGTGTTCATTTCCTGACCCAAAATTAGTTCAGTGCTCTCTTTTATTGTTGCTCTGCTCCCAGTAAGGCTGGTAAGTCAAGATGGAGTTTGAGGCACAGGATGTAGATTTAAGACCTACAGAGAGAATTCAAAACACTTGTAATGATCGATGCCTTATTAACAGATTGTCATTTTATTACCCCTAAAAAAAGAAGGGAAGAAAAGGCCATAAATAAAAGCGTAACACCACAAATAATTTTTATACTACTGTCCTCTCTGTGATCCTAAACCAGGAAAGTAAAGAGAGAGGAATACAGCTCTGGTGAGGTGGTTACCAGGCAGAGCTCATTGTATTCTCTGGGGAAACTAAACTAAGGAAAGCCCAGCATGTTATTTCTGTATGGAAATTTCGCTGGTAATCCTGATCTTCTGATGATACTCTGGAGAAAAAAGGAGTCAGGGATCCTTCCAAGGGTAGCACAAATATTATTCCTGTGATATCCAACTAAAAGTATTTGTTGTTTCACAAGGAATTTTTCACTCGTGAAGGAAGTGCACAGGAAAATGATCTAACAATTAATGGAGCTGATGCCAGGCTGCTATATCCAAACTAGTATTAACATTTGTAAAAGCTACTGAAGAGCCTAAATGCTATGGAAAAATATCACAGAAAAGGTAAAATATGTAGAAACTAAGTACTAGTGAGAAGAATAGACACTGCATAGCTTATTACAGACAAAGCTGAAGGCTGATGTGATTACCACAGGTAAGTACTTTAACAGAATTTGAAAGAGTATTAAAAGGGTCTCCAACCCAATAAAGAACAGCACAAAACACCACCCCAGGGGCTGCAAGTTAAATACAGACAAAGCAGAATTGACACTGATCATGATTAAATACGGGACAAATTGCTAAAGGAAACTGTACACTTCCCATTTCGGGTGGCTTAAAATGAAGCTGCTGCCTTTCTGGAAGGGATGCTTTAGCTGCAATCCAATTATAAGGCTCAATACAAGGGTAACTGGATGAAACTCTGCACACTGGTACCAATCAATCTGATTTTGTCCATCTCACATCTTTTTATACTTTAAATGTACGAGTGTGATCATGAATTTTCTACTGCTGCTTAAGCAAGAAACACCACATTGTGTATGGGATAAACAAACCATATGAGAATTTTTACCCAGTTCCTTCCAGTTACTGGCTGGGTTGTACTCTAAAGCTCCCGAGCTCTTTCAAACCTCCTGAAGGAAAGTATGGATATCCAAAAATGTTTTGGTTTTGGTTTTTTGTTATGTTTTCATTTGTTTGTTTTGGTTTTTTTAAAATCCATACTAATGTCATTTAGGATTTTTTCATCATCAACATTATGTTTAATCCTTCTGGAGTCCTACTCTTTGTTTTATGGTTCAGTGCTACGCTGGGACACAGAGTTCTCAAAGTAAGTATGTGCCACCAAAATACACATTTTCATACTTTTGCTATTTTCTTTTTCAGTTTGTCACTTGCAGCTTTCTGTCCCATCCTCCTGAGCTACGGCTGTTTGATTATAATTATCCCTACTGGACCACAATAGTGGGTTACTGCATAGGAAGCTCTTCCATCATCTGTATTCCAGTCTACATGGTTTACCGGTTGATCATCACTCCAGGAACATTTAAAGAGGTATCCAGGATGCTCTCTTGCTTGTCTCTGACTGTTAGGAAGGAGGAGATTCCTAGAAACACTACGTGTAGAGTTATTTATTTTTTTTAGGGTCTGATGCCTTGGGACTTGATGATTATTGCTGCTCTGTTCCTATCCAGCTGCTAGCTAATTGTCTTCTGCTCATTCTGAGTGACTGACAAACAGCCCCGGGTCTTACTGAGGCTGCTGATATATTCATCTAAAATAAGAAATAAGTAATTTATTTTAGGCTTTTAGCCAGAAATCACACAAGACACGGTATCATGTGAATGAGGCGGTGCAAGATGGGTTCCTCTGGGTGTATCTGTAAGAACAAGTTTCTTTTTCCCTCCCACACTTAGTAAGATTTCTCTGCCATACATCTGTGGCAGCCTGTGATGACATTTTTGGGATTTTTTTCTAAGTTCAAATAAATACCAGTTCCGAAATAATACTTCAATTGGCTCAGGGTATCCAAGTAAACTGCAAAGTCCTAAAGCATTTATATGACATCTGTATATAATCAAGGTTTGATTCACATTATAAACAAAAAAAATAATGCTGTGTACTTTTATAGTATGTCTTCATAGTGCTGAGATAACAGAAAGCTGAAAAAATCCTTGTGTTGCAGTTCAAGAGGTGTAACTCCAACTGAAGTCCTATTTTTATTACCAATCTCGTTCCAAATGGCTGTCATCTTAAAATGAACAGATTTCCCATCTTGATTTCTTTCCAACAGCGTATTCTGAAAAACATTACTCCAGAAACAGCTACAGAGATCCCTTTTGGAGACATCCGCATGAACGCAGTCTAAGCTATAACCTGTTCTCTGCTGGGGGCAGAGGGGGAGCACAAGAGGTAACTTTCCCCACCCCCTCCCCCGACACGAGAATTACAGCTCCAGCCGAGACAACACCGGGAGGAGTTTCCTCTGGAGCCTGCATCCCTGACAACGGGCATTTGGAAACACGATGCACCCAGCACATTTCTCCAAGCAATTCAATGAAATCTACTGTGCACTTCTAAGCAGACTGAACTGAGAACTAATTGATGCTGGCACTGCGAGGATGGCTGTGTGGAGCAGAGCACCACTACTGCAGGGGGGCCGTTGGCGAGGCACTGCAGGCTGAGTGCCAGCAGGTAGGGTTAGGTGTCTGTGGCAGTTACTCCTGTATCTTCCTCCGTGTGATCGTTCCCAAACTGTGTAAGAACAGCTCTTGTATTTGCCACTGGGGTGGATAAGCCACTGGTAGAACTTGCAGTTTCTACTAC
>WTSP01006815.1:0-45006 GCA_025331215.1 Actenoides lindsayi | reverse complement strand
CACAAGCACACCAAAGATCACACAAACACTAAGAAAAACCATAACAAAACATACAAAAGAAAAGGAGACAAGCGAGATCCACGCGGGGGGTCAGACGGGGGCGCGGCGCGGCGCGGGAAGGGAAACCCAACCTCATTAACAACACAGTTAAAATATTAATTTAAAACACCAAAAACCTGCAAAAGCAAGGTTATTTTTAACCTTTATTTCTTACCTACCTTCGTGTTTCACTGGTGTTATGGTCACTCATGCAGAGGCTCTCATGAGTCATCAGGTCACAGCTTCCGTGTCGCTCCAGAAGTTATGAGGATATTGAGAATCTTTGGTGCTTTGCCAGCACCAGAAGGGGTTTGATACCAGTCACAGGGATCTCTTTTCAATTTGCATTTTCTGTGTTACAACATGGAGCTGAGGACTGAACCTTGAGTGGGGATGGAAAGAAGCTGCTAGAGCAAAGTATGGGCTCCAAAGAAGCGAGATGTGGGAAACTATATTGTGTGTGTAATGGCTTGTGGGCCTTGTATAAGGCTCATCCTACAGCTGGGGTTGGAGTTAGGATGCCGTCTGTTTTTTGTACATGTGTTTGAATCAGTGACATCATCACATGGAGCATGTCTACTGCTGAGAGTGTCTTGCATTCATGCAGGTTCATTTTCTGGAGCAGTGCCTGCCACTTAATTTCTTCAGAGAAATATACTAAAAACTTCAGTGGAATCAGCCTCTTTTAAAATATCCTTGGCAATGATATTGAATACTGGCCTTAAGCCTTTTCTTTTTAATAGGTGGAAGCTGCTGTTTGGGATACGATTGTAACCTTCGCTTTACTGTGCTTAACTCCCACGGAATCCCATAGAAACTGTGTTATATCCATAGCAGATTTATATGTTAACTTCTCTTGAGTAAGCTTTGTTTCTTTATGTTCTTGCTGTCTTGCATTGTGTCCTCAAAATATAAAATTATCATCACAATTCATCTCATTTGTTGAAACAATTTCATCAGCACTCTCTTCATTTTCCTCAAATAGATATCATTTAGATTTCTTTTTGCTCCAGCCAATTGCTTCTGTCAATCTGAAAACCACTGCCTGCATCTTGAAATCTCCTTGCATTAGCTATCAGGGCTGGCCTAAGAAATTTTCTTTTTGTCAAAAAGGGAAAAATCTAGCTTGTTGGGAATTCACAACTTTTCTTTTTGCCAAACTGTACAGTTAAAGGGAAGAATAAAACTGGTATTCTAACTTTTTCCTGGTTCAGTAGGTTGGAAAAAAGGGATGCAGATATTTATAGAAGGAGAAAAAAATGTCACCAAGAATTCATTACAAACAACTCAAATGCATTAAAACCTTTTCTTGAGCCACAGGTTTGTCTAAGCTACAATAAAGAGTGGGGAGGGTAAGGCATATGACAGTTCTCCCATAAAAATATGGCTTATGGAAATACTTAATATTTTTTGAATCCCAGTGGCAATAGGTGCACTTGCCTGAATATCTTCCAGTGTACTCTGGTTGTTTCAAAAACAATTATATTGGTCATTGAAGTCATGCTCACAGGAGTTTTACATTTGGCCTTCTCTAGGTTTCTCTGTGAATTGTTAATCATAATGCCTCCTATTATTTGTGAGCAGATATTTTGTTCTTACACAGTCAGCATGAGTGACAGGTTTTTCTCCTACCATTTTATATGAATAATGAATTGTTTCAATGCACACATAGAAAGAACATCATTTAGACTTAGGTATCATTTCCAGACTTTATCTATTTTTTACTGAGTAGAAAATGAGCCCATAACTTACTGAAGTATTTTCTACTTCTAACTTCTTTTCAGTATTATTCAACATATAGTATTTCCTCTGAAAATTATCTTATACCACCTCAACAGTGTTTGTTTGTTGTTGTTTCCAGTCTCATTTAAATTAGTTGCTTCTGAAAAAAAAGGTCTTTAAATGCAGAGATTTGTGCTTTATTTTTAAGAAGAAATGTATGCTCTTAGTATCTCAGTTAAGCATTATATGATATCTTTCTTGAGTGCATTGTCAAGTCAAGGGAAAACTCATGCCTTGAATTTAACTGGAGAAAAATGCATTAAAACTTAAGTAGAGACCCATTTTGAAGGTTAAGATGTTAAAACACAAAGGCTATTTCAGAAGGTATACTGAAATTCTTTCAATTTTTCCCTACTCCATTCTGAATTATTTTGTGCATTACCTATGATCTTCTTAGTCATGGGTGTTAAGGTTACCTTTGTTCTATTTAGTTTGGTGAGTAATTAACTGTGACTCATACTTTGTGCCCACTGTTGCAATTCTAGAAGCATTGGGGAGAAAAAACAATATTCATGGTTGATTTTTAAAATTTTTTCTCTGCAGACACAGGCATTTTTAACCTGAAGCTATATCACACTCATTCTGCACTGCTCTAAGTCTTGCATAGCTACTAATAATTGCACCTGTGCACATGATGAATTAAGCCTTTTGCATCACAGAAACATTCCTGCATGTACAAATACTGAAATAAGAAAAACCAACAAAACCACAGTAAACCCCCAGGAAAACCAGTCCTCAGTTTTATTTGTTTGTCACTATTTCTCAATTGTCTTCAGTACCGGTTGCCAGAAGTACCAGAGTCCCTTACTATTCCATAATTATGCAACTGATACACAAAAAGTTTCAGCTCTTCTCCCTCTAAACAAAGATGATGGAGAAACTGTGTAAAATGTGCTTTACCGAGTCACTTCATTGAATCATCTAAAAGTGGTATCCTTTGGCTAGAAATTGAGTTGGGCTAGCTGCTTCTGAAGAAGATGCAAGAAATGCTGGATAATGAACTATCTTGCTATAATGAGCAATTAGTATCTGGCTTGTGAACCTGAGCAAGAAGGCTGGTATTCAATCTACTTACTTTTTTGAAAGCCCTTTTTTTCATATTTCTTTTCCTGCTCCCTTGTTTTTCTACAGCAACACTGACTGTGCTCATTATCTTCATAAATGCCTATTGTTCTGACCCTTGAGAAGTTCTTGGCCTTACTATGTCGAAGAAATATATTTATAGGCTAGTTATGCAGTGTATTAAAGTGGCAGGTCTTTTCCTCAGTTCGTCCCATGTTGAATAATTAAGTGATAAATAAGTGCAAAGCAGAATCACAGCAAAACTATATAGTATCAGGAACAACAAGACATTCAGGAACAGAGAACTTAGTGGATGTTTCTTCATCATATCTTATGATTTCCACTTTTTAATATTAGAAGTGATATAACCATTGTTATAATCATTGGCTTTTATGCCTCAATTCTCCTGCAGGGAAGCTGTTACTTTTCTGCTTATGACTAGAAAATGTCTCCACGTTTCCAGTGTATATTTATTTCTCGGCAGTGTTTATCCCTTTGACAAGTTTTGTCCCTTTTTTTTTTTAATTCTAGTTTGCTCTTCAGATAAGCTCACAGGATGCTCTTGGATTCTCATTGAACCTTTGGTTTACTAAACAAGTCCAACTTTATATTTGCTTAGCTGGTTGTGAAACTGGTTTCTGCTAGGAACCAGAGATCTGTGCAAAATGATGGTTAAATTTTTATCAATATATAGTAAAATATTTTAATCCCTTTCACATATCTACTAGAAATACTTTGTCTAAGTAGTGTCTTTGGGGGACTGCACTTACTTTTTATTCAGAGGTGCATTACTTTGCTGTTTTAGTAGGCTTTGATATGTCTATAACTCACCTAGCCTTTGGAAATTCTCATTTTATGGCCCTCTTTCCAATTTTGCAATATTTAACTTTCTTGGCTGATTGTAATATTTATTTATTTGTTTTTGTTTTGTTTTTCAATTTAGATATGTTTGTTTGTTTATTTCTATTGTCATCCTATTGATGCGCACAAGTCTGAAACTGTTCTCTACATTTTTTCTTGTTCAAGGATCAGGTTTTGGATAACTTTTTAAACAAGTAACCCTCCTAATAAAATTCAGGGTGCCCTCTCTATTCAACTCCCAGTTTCTCATCCAGTTAACTTTACATTTCTTTTCTTTTATCAAAGTTTCCTCTTTTGAACTGAAGAAACTCAATTACAGATTTATCTTTATTATTTCATTTTGTTTAGACCAAATTAATTCCAGATCACTCTTCTTGAGTAAATTTTCTATAGCCAGTTTTTCTGTAATGTTCTCATTCCTTGCCAAAGCCATCTTTTCTTCTTTTTTTTCAGCTAGTAGTCGATAGAAAAAATACCTAATGTTATTATCGATAGACACATTTGCATCCAAATTAGTATAATTTCTGTCTCGATACCTGGAAAGTTAGATCCTTCCAGAAAAGAAAAATCAGTTAGTATTTATTTCTTAAATGCTATTGCAGAGATTTACATCCACATACCAGTCCAATCCTGCGAAGTTTGTACTAGACTCCTTAACTTTCCTTTAGCAGATCAGAAATATTCCACTGAAGATTAGTTGTGGCTCTGCATCTTCCTCAGTCTGGCATCATCATTCTTGTTCTCTTCCAGCTCAAATCTGGCAACAGCTTTTCTCATTGGCAAGGACTGGATTCTTCCCCACTCCTGCTAGGATCCATTTCTTCCTCAGGTCCAGATTCAAGTCCTCAGGTTTCAGTCTCAGGGACTTGCTGAATGTGATACTATCTACAGCAATGGGAGCTTCGAAAGTACAATCAGACAAATTCAAATATAGAAGCCATGGGTATGGCCTTGTCCATGGATCATCAGCTGTTCAGCACTTTCTATTTAATGTTAAGGCTTCTTTTTATCACTCCCAAATTGAGACCATTGCCAAACAGGATTGGAATAGAAATACTAAATGATGTTTTCATTACAGCCGGGATCAATTATTATGGTTCATTATTTTCAGATATTCAAACGTGTTATTGTAAAATACTAGCTCATGCAAATGCTCCTGCTGCAGTGATTCCTACAGAATATTGACTATCTGATATTTTATTCCATTACTCTTTCGCATTATTTTGACTTAAGAGTTCTTTAACTAATTTATATGTTCCCTAAACACCAGTCCTTTATGAGTGACTTTTACCCTCCACTCCTGCAGCCAGTTTTGCTTGCTGTTCAGACACATCAAAATCAATAGAAGTTCTGCATGGGTAGTTCATGACACAGACACTTTGCAAATCCTCACTTTTTCCCAGTCAAACTTCTCAGAAGGAGGAGACCATGTCAGTGGTAGGGGCTAGGGCTGGCCCCATAGCTGCAAAATAATCTTCTAATTCATTTGTGCTACATTTATCACTGTAATACATGAACACCTTGCATGCTTCCTCTGTAGATGTTTGAAGACCTATTTTACTGTGAATTGAGTTGGAGAAAATACACTTGGCTTAGCTGTTAATTGCTGACAGACAAGACAAAAAAGTAGATGAGGCAGATATAATGGGGGCACAATGTAATGTTATCTGGCTAACGATTTTAGAGACTCTCCCTAATAAATGTATGCTCTACAAGCCTATCTCATGGAAGTACTGTTGTGAAGAATACTTCCCTTTTCCTGCCAAAGGAGAGCTAGGGAGGTGATCAAAGAGAACCCGAATCATTTATTAACATGGTTTCACAAGCCAAATGTTTCCATTTTTCTCTGCAAAATAAGAAGAGCTGTCATAAGGGTGAGAACTGCTGGTTAAAGCAAAAATTAGGGGACAAGAGCTCCATCTTCTCTTCCTGTTGCCAACATGGGATGCAGTTATCACTTCAGACTTACCATTTACAGTCAGATTTACAGAGGTCCCATTAATTTTAGATGGAGCAGGTGTGCTCAACACGTTTGAAAATAAACTTCCTAATTGTTTTGTGCCTTAGTTTCTCTGTTGTAAAATGAGGAAGAGAGTAACAAGATCTAACTCACTGCTTGTAAAGTGCACTGAAACATCCATTTAAGAATGAAAGGCACAGAAACTATGCTGGCAAAGCTGCCCTTGCTGAGCTGGGCTATGCATAACAGATGTAATATTTCAGGGAATGATATAATGCCATACCCCTCCCCTCATTGATTGCCCTTGCCCTTGATTTTCTTCTGTCTCTGGCTTCTGCAAGTCTCTAAAATAAAAGATCCTTGATGTACTCTGCTGTGAATAGAAGGGTCTCATGAATCAGCCATTAAAACAACAAATCAGTCTGCAATTGCTGCTCATTTCATAAAACCGTTAAACGTTGCAGGCTGTAAAATTTTTTTATATTTTGCAAGCCCTGATTTTAGAGCTTTCAGGTTCCTGATGTGCAGGAAGCAACTGGAACTACTATCCCAAAGGACTTGTCTAATATTAAGATGAAAAAATTGCTTTAGGTTTAGTCATATATAAAGAGATAGAACATTCATTCACATTCATCCTTATGTGCTGGCTGGAAGAAATATAGGCCCATCATTTATGAAGAAATATTCATTAGCAGATTATTCATTAACATATAATTAACTTAATTCACTTAGAATCTGTGTTCAACTTCACATTGTAAATAGGAGATAAAAATATAGCTGTGTACCAAGATTTTCACAGCAACTTTTTTGGGGGGGATGCTTTGTTGTAAGCCACTGTGTTTCACAGAGTTGCATTTACATTGTTACGTGCTGGTGCTGCACAGTGTTTACCTGTTTCAAGCTTTGCAGCAGAAACAATTTTTATATAGCATGGCATCTTCCAACTAGCCACCTTTCTCTGTGCTTTGCTGATGACCTCTTCTCCGACAGGAAAAGAGGAGGGAAACTGTCATGCCACCATCAAATCTTAGAGATCTGGTTCAGTTGCAGCTGGGTATTTGATGTCTGTCTGTGGGGTTTTTTTCCTAACAGCCCGACCAAACCCCTGCCATCTTGCCACAAGTGGGCAGTAATTAACTGCTAATTCAGATCACAAGACACTGCTCTCACTTCTGGCTGAGCTTCACGACCCTCAGCTTGCCCTTTCTTTGGCCCTAGCTGACTATCTGCATGAGGAAGGAACTTTGTCGTTCCTACAGAAAGTGTTAGTGGTCTGCACAGGAGTTTGAGAAGGTTCATCTGAACACCTAGTGCAGATGGACACCTAAAGCAACATCTCCCTTCCAGAGTCACTGCAATCCCTTGTTGAAGCCTTGTGCTTCCTGCTCCCAACAGTTTAAATAAGAAACTTAAGAAAAAGTAGACATAACTGGGTCTAAATGACTAATTATGTTTAAAAAATTACAGTATTTGCAATATTGAAATTACTGCTTTTCTTACAAAGTCAAAAAAAAAGACCCAACAACACCAAGTTAAGCAAACCAGTTTGTCTTTGTATGATTGGCAAGGCTTTCAGGGCCAATGATGCATGGTATTAGTATAACTTGTTTATTGCTCTTGTTATATTAAACAATGGAATATCTACTTCTGGTAAGCAGGACAAAATATGAAAATATCTTTTGAAGGCCAGATTCTTGCCCCTTCCTTTGTGGGAATATTGTCACTGTGCTCTTTTAGAAAACTGTGAATTATTTTACCTCACTTCAGTCTCTTTTTAGACTAGGAGGTAACTTATGACTATATCACATGACAGGTAATACTTTATAACAAAAAACCATATGTAAACACGACACGCTTCCCTTGACATATGCCAGCCAGGTGGAGAAGTTTGTCTCATTTTAAGTTAGTGCGCCTTGAAATATGCTGACAGCAGGCATTGAAATTTGGCTTTAGGTAATAGCTTCCAGACTCTGGGCAGGAGGACAGAACAACCAGAGTACGCAATATCTGAATCTGGAAGATGACTGAGCTATGAACAGCTGCAGAACGATTTGTAGGAAGCTGGAATATGTATAGTCCCAATACAGGGAAAGTGACAGCTCTTATGACAGTGGGAGATTTCCACTCAGAGGTGAGATTTACCCAGAGGGAAGGTGTAGGCCAGCAACAAGTTCCTCTCTCCTGGGTAAGAAGTGCCCACTTAGTCTCTATGGGAACAATTTTTCCTTAGCCTGCTATAGACATTTCTCTGTCAGTGTTTTGCTTATAAAGCTATCGGTTATCAAAACAGCCACCTGAAGCAGTCCATGGACGTTCTGCACACACAGACAGGACACTTGAGGTGGGGCACTTGTTACTTCCTAAGGACACTTGTGTTCCCTCTCTGCACAAGTGGGGCTGGGCAGAGCTGGACCCTGTGGTCTACAGGAAGATGCTCCATTAGCAGAGGTGCCAAAGTCCGGCTCCTCTTGGCAAAGTCCAGTGTGACAAAAAATTCTCAGCACATCCAGAAATCAAGACAATGTTATTCTGTAGTCCCTCTCTACTGCAGCCTCACATCTCATTTATTTTTCTGACCACTGCTGCTCACTGAGCATCTGTCTTCAGTGCTCTGTCCATGATGATACAGGAAGAGTGTTACTTTAATTTTGCTTGCAAATAGGCAGCAACAGATGGCACAAAGCAGGTAAGAGAATTATCTGTCATTAACAGAAACAGGGCACAAGAATAGCAAATCTGCTGGTTTGTTGTTTTTT
Source organism: Actenoides lindsayi (assembly GCA_025331215.1). Classification (NCBI taxonomy): domain Eukaryota; kingdom Metazoa; phylum Chordata; class Aves; order Coraciiformes; family Alcedinidae; genus Actenoides; species Actenoides lindsayi. The sequence goes on along the minus strand of WTSP01006815.1, from coordinate 36,546 downwards.
GTTTTTTTTTTAAAGAAAGCATTCAGGGAATTTTAATATGAAGCAAAACAAGTGGTAAATGAAAAGACAACTAGCTAAGAAAAGGTCACTATAAAGCAAATGCTGGAATTTGATGAAAATTATTTGCTTTCAAACAAGAACAAAGATTGCATAAAAGGAAAAAAGAAAGAATGAGAACAACACAGTTAAATTTATGTGGGCAGTCCATGTGCAATTTCAGGTGGCTACTCAGGAAAATGAACAAGTCAAGTAATTGAAAGGAGAAATGGAATTGCAAAGGATCACAGGATTTCAAATTAAGTGAACAAATTGTATGGGGGAGATGTGTAGACCATACAATAGCTTGAATTGGCAGACAGCTTATAACAGTGGTTCTGAGTGAATGGCCCTTCATCTCTTGTGGCAAATTGAAGATAATGCCAGTATTTCATAGTCATTTCACTTTTATTATCACCAAAAGTTTAGGCCAGTGTTCTATTACCTTGAATGGCTTTATGGTGCCACATTGAGCTGGACAAGAAATGAATTTGATGATTAATTTGCTGACTCTGAGAAAGAGGGTAAAAGGAGAAGTCAAACTTTTCAGAATTATTAGAAATTTAAGAAAACTAAAGAACCAAAACCATTTAAATAATTCATTTGGAACTGGAGAGAAAATATCTAATTTTAGTTTGGATAATTCTTGTTCCTTCTAAACTATTTTTCAAACACTGTTTATCAATATAAAGAGTAAAAATGATATTTCAAAAAAGCTCACTATTTTATATTTGAAAATGTCAGAAAGTTATTGCAATTTTGAAGCAATACATTTCTGTCAATGTGCTGGGTTTTTCTTGTTTTGGAAAATCTTCCGTCTTTGAATTTTCCCAACCAAGAGTTTATCCTGATTGGATCACAGCCTTGTTTCAAAACATGTTATTTGCATGTTTACTGAAAAAATGTGACCCAAATTTGCTGTCAAAAGCCCAAGCTGTAACTAACCCCTGAAGCCTAAATTTTCATAACAATGACTAGAATGTGACTGAGTCTGTCAATACACAAATCCCTGACACACTAATAGAGGGGAAAAAAAGTAACATCAAAATGAAGTAGAGAGAACTGAATAAATTGAAATAAGCTACCAGCTACTATGTTTACTGTATTAGTTTCACATTCATTTGTCCAAATTTTCCTTACCACCCAAATAAATCTGCTGCTTAAATTCATGTTTGGCACACTCAGTGCAACATGAAAAAAACCACATTTGCTTTTTTCAGAATTCTGTGCCTTGTGAGGCATGGGGTGTTGTGGGACAACAGCTGTTAGCCGCTATCTTGCATCCTGGGTTTGATGCAACATCCTTATTCTCTGTTCTGCCCTTCTTCTGCCACTCCCTTATGAAGATGCTTTCCTTGAAAGTGTTGCACACTGACAATGTACAATTTTTACTCTGTAAATGGACACCAGATCCTGTGATTTGACAGATGACTATCTCAGACATTCAGGAACATGAGGAAAAAGTGGTATAAGATATAATGAGATCATGTAAACTTCTGTGCAGGGTATCAAACAGAACAATTTTAAAATTCATATATTTAACTTGCAGCCAAATGCAGCTTTCTAAGGAGGTGATATGTGCTCCCGGCTTTTGCTTTTCTTCTGAAAACTGTCTGTCACATTCTGCATCAGCCTGGCTTTATGCTTAGCTTTATCAGGCAGACCAGTCAGCACTAAATGGCATTAATGTCATCTTGGGGTAAGGAAAATGTAGATAAACATTCCAGGGATTGGTTGGGAAAAAGCAAGTGATGCAAGTAGCCGAAGGCCCTGTTGACCATATAATTCATATTTCTCATAAGAGAGTGTATGATCTACAAATTCTTTGGGGCTTTCTTACTGATGAATCAGCAAGAGTTTTGTTGCTGATGGTCACGGGAAGCAGTAATAAATAGCCCTGTGTGTATACACGGGAAAGAAAAATGGAATGCTTTTGATCAACGCAGCAAAGGATTCAAAATATAGATCTGGATGTTTTGCAAGTTACAGCAGTGTGAACGAGAAAAATGTGTCTTCTGTATAACAATGATAACATGAATGATAATACACAAGATCATTCACCCATTCTGTATTAACTACCTGCTGGATACTGCATCGGTGGAGGCCATTTCCTCATGACAGATAGCAACAGCATGAAATCATTTCTGATTAAACTAGACTGTCTGAATGCTCATGGTGACTGGACACCTTTTGGACCTTGAGGTATTAGAGGATATCATACCACTTGTAGTGGCAGATTTCCTAGTCACTGCTAAATAACAACACAGTTAGTATGTGACTTTGAGTGGGGTATCTTAGCAGTATTCTGATGTGCTACCCAGACTCCTTGGGCTGGAGAGGTGCCTCGCGGCAAAATTGTTGTACACATTTGTGTGAAAAGAGAAAAAGAAAACAGGAAAAATCCTTTCCTTTTGCACCATATTTAAATCCAAATGTAAACATTTAAGCAAACATTAGAATGAAATTTATTTGAGAAAAATAGTATAGAATATTAGTCATCTTCTTCCCTCATCCCATTCAAAATGCTGCGATCAGGATGACCAATGTGCTTCTTAACTGCCAACGGGGATGAAGATGATGAACCATTGCTCTTTAAACCATTTACTTCAAGGCTATTGTTGCCTTCTCTTTACTCTCATTTTCCATGCAGACCCTCAACGGCAACTCTTCTGCTCCTGTGTCCGGCATGTACAGATACAATGACTGTACAGGTTTCCCATGACATTGTATGTGTAAGACCTCAGAATATGTCCAGTGAAGACATTGTACTTGCTCAGGCACCTGAAGTGGCTGATCCTTCCCTAGAAAATGAGCTAGGTATTATGGTTGAGAGACCTACTTGGAAAGAAAGCATCAGTGGGATAGTTCTTGCAAGAAAACTTGACTGATTTTTTATCACTGATAGCTCTGATTTCCTTGAGACTTCCTTTCTGGTCTGGGACAGGTACTATATGCCCTATAGCACCTCGTTTGTTGTCCTTTGTTTATGGATATCAGATCACTCAGAATTTGTTAATTTGAAGTGTGACCAAAAAAAGGTCAGTTCTGCCCACCATATGCAGCATAATAGATACTGTATTCAGCTGCCTGGGTAATTGTCTATAGTTCTGCTTAATAGCAGTAATTATAACTGCCTATATGGGATGCCCATTTAATAACTTCATTCCTTGTTTCAAGACTCCACCCTTATGTATATGTTATAAAAGGCAGAGTCAGAAAAGTGGGAAACCTGATGCAGCTTTAGCCAACTCCCCATTAAAAGATGTATTCCTATAACAGCAGAACTGGGTAACTGGCTTCTTATCATCTTAGACCTTGCTGTCATGCATGACCTAATGGGATGATTGATGATTTCATTTTAATTACTGAGACGAAAATTATCAGACTCAACTCTAAACAGAGCTGGGTGGAGACTATCTGAAGTTGGCCAAACCAATTTTGACAGAATTCCAACAAAAAGAGAATCTCCTTTGAAGCTTTCAGAAAAATAGTATTCTTCACATCTGCTATACTAATTATTTAGCAAAAGTTCTGGTGCCAAAGACAAACTCTGAAGGAACAGTCAGGGGCTACTGTCGGTAGAGTGTGGAGAACTGACTCCACCACAATCCCTAAATTGGGAAGTGATTCATTGATGCTCTAGATTTACCACCAAACAAAGACACATTTAAAAATATCTTATTCATTCAATTAATTAGTTTTTTATTAATCGTGTAAAAAAGCCAAGTTTAGAATGTTTGTAGGAAGGAGGATCTAGGGTACTACAAACCTGTCAGTCTGTCCTTGGTGCCAGGGAAGATTATGAAGCAGATCATCTTGAGTGCCATTGTGTGGCACATACAGGACAACCAGGTGATCAGGCCCAGTTAGCATGGGTTTACAAAAGGCAGGTCCTGCTTGACTAACCTCATCTCCTTCTCTGACACGGTGACCCACTCAGTGGATGAGGGAAAGGCTGTGGATGTCGTCCACAGATAAGTGAGCAATAAGATAATAAGTATTTGAGCCTTCTCTGTAATCCTTTGATATCTCTTTGATGATGACTAATAAATAAGCGGACTGTATAAATGACTCTCAAATGCTCTCTAAATGATCTTTAGAGAGAAAATAATGGTCTTAAACATCAGAAATGAAAGACATACCAATACTTGCAAATTAATCCACATAACTTCTGTAGCTTAGATATGTATATCAAGGTGTTTCCTTCTTATATTCTGTACAAGCATATGGACTCTGCTTTTTAAAAAGGGTAGAAAGAAAGACCCTGGGAACTACTGACCTGTCAGCCATACCTCTGTGCCTGAAAAGATCATGGAACACATCCTGCTAGAAGCTACACTAAGGCTCATGGGGTACAGGGAAGTGATTCAAGACAGCCAGCATGGTTTTGCCAAGGGCAAGTCCTGCCTCAGTAACCTAGTGGCCTTATATGATGAAGTGGCTACATCAATGGACAAGGGAAGAGATATGGATGTTGTCTATCTGGACTTCTGTAAAGCCTTTGACACAGTCCTGCACAGCATCCTTCTCTCCAAATTGAACAGATATGGATTTGAAGTGTAGACTGTTGGGTGGATAAGGGTTTGGTTGCATGGTCACATGCAGAGGGTAGTGATTAACAGCTCGATGTCCAGATGGAGATCAGTCACAAGTGGTGTCACTCAGGGGTCTATACTGGGACCAGTGCTGTTTAATATCTTCACTAATGACACAGACAGTGGGATTGAGTGCACCCTCAGCAAGTTTTCAGACAACACCAAACTGAGTGGTGCAGCTGACTCACTAGAGGGATGGGGTGCCATCCAGAGGGACCTGAAAAATTGAGAAGTGGATCTGTGTGAACTTCATGAGGTTCAACAAGGCCAAGTGCAAGGTCCTGCACCTGAGTTGGGGCAATCCTCACTATCAATACAGGCTGGAGGATGAAGGGACTAAGAGCAGACCTGTGGAGAAGGACTTGGGGCTGCAGGTAGATTAAAAGCTGGACATGAGCTGGCAACGTGTGCTCACAACCCAGAAGGCCAATTGTATCCTGGGCTTTACCAAAGGGTGTGTCACAGTTTAGTGTCAGGCTGGCCCCTTAGACCTATAACAGAAACTTTCTGTTAACCCCATTCCCTCCCCCAAAGGGAAGAGAAAGGGAATAAGGGAGAGAGACTTAGCAATTAGAAAAGGAAACTAGAACAGCTTTAATGAAAAGGAAATTAATAATAATAATAATAATAGAATATATACAAATATATACAAAACCAGTATCAAACCCAACCCCCCTGATGGTAATTACATCACTGTGACCACTGATGCTGTGGAGCAGGCATCAGGGGAGTCCTAGACTGGGCCCCGCAGCAGACGGGAGCTGTGTTCAGGAGCTGGATTCTGGTACTAGATTCAGGAACACACAGATCAGGATGGAAGGCAGAATGGACAGAGTCCTCCTTGGATGCTCTGAGGAAGGAACAGAAGGAGGACCTTAGCCAAGCCAAGCAGAGCTGGCCAAGCAGTCCAAGAGGGGAGAAGAGACACAGGCCCTTCAGATCCCTCAGCTTTTTGCCGAATAAGATGTATATAGACTGGAATACCTTGTTGATCAATTTAGGGTCACGTCTCCTGTCCACTCCTCCCTGCACATGCAGCCTTTCACTTTTCTGCACCCCCCAATGTGGTATACAAGACCCAGCAGTGGCCTTGGTCTGCACACCAATCCTTGGTACTAACTCTAACCATTGAGCATATCAGTGCTAGAAGTATTCACTGCTTGTGAAAACATGCTGCCTATTTCATAAAGTGCAGTTAGATAGAAGAACTGAGCTGAAAAGTAAAATCACTGAACAGAATTAGTTCTGTTTTCACTCAAACCAGGACAAGATGTGTGGCTGCACATCAAGGGAGGTGATTTTCATCCTTCCACTCTGCTCTGGTGAGACCCCATCTGGAGTTCTATATCCAACTCTGGAGTCCTCAGCACAAGAAAGACATGGACCTGATGGAGCAAGTCCAGAGGAGGGCCACAGAAATGATTAGAGGGCTGGAACACCTCTCCTGGGAAGAAAGGTTGAGAGAGTTGGAGGTGGTCAGCCTAGACAAGAGAAGGCTTCAGGGAGCCTTTCAGTATTTCAGACTTTCAGTACTTAAAGGGAGCCTATAAGAAAGATGGGGACATTCTTTTTAGAAGGGCCTCTTGTCACAGGGCAAAGGGTAATGGTTTTAAGCTAAAAGAGGGTTGATTCAGACTAGATATAAGGGAAGACATTCTTTACAATGAGGGTGGTGAAACACTGAACAGGTTGCACAGAGAGGAGGTAGATGCCCCATCCCTGGAAGTGTTCAAGATCAGTTTGGACAGGGCTCTAAGCAACTGGATCTAGTTAAAGATGTCCATGCTCACTGCTGGGGGATTAGACAAAATGACCTTTAAAGGTCCCTTCCAACCCAAGGCATTCTATGATTCTATAATTCTATAAGCAAACACTTCAGCAGGTGCACACCGCTACACAGATGAGTGCAAGAGTAAAATCCCCAAAGAGACTGACTTTACAGAATCATATATTAACTTGGCTGCTGCTGAGATACATAGCATTTCCATAGTTTTGAAGGCTGCTGACTCGACATAAATTAACAACACAGCACTTTTGCATTAACTGTTATTCTCTCCATACAGCTTCTATATCCCTCCAAGATCTTAGCCACAAAAAGTCTTCAGAGGTGGACAAGGTCCTTTTCATTTAGTGTCAACTGTAAATGTCTTCGGAATTGCTGGATATGAAGATTCAGCAATTTCTTCCTTTCCTCTTTACTGGATAGTGAGATTATTCCAGAGAATACCTGACTTGTGTAAGAAACTTATCTATTTCCAACTTAGCTTTTACAGCTCTACGGTTATTCATCATATTAAAATAGGTCATAGTGTCAGTGTTAGGGTTGACTGTAAGATGCTTTGACAGTACAGGTCTCTTGGTTACATGTCTTGTATAGTTTTGAAAATAACCCTTGTCTGTGAACCAGACTTCTTCCTTTTTAAATATTTGACCCACTGTACCTTTCCTGTCCTTAATATATTTATTTTTACTGTGTGATACAGTGACAACCTTTGTGTCCTTGTCTGTATGCAGTCAAGGGTCTTGTAGTCTATTCCTGAATACATTTTATAACAACACACTTGAGAGAGGACTGGCCACTGTGAAGTACTGTTTGAGTATATTTAACACAGGAGATACCAGCCTTCAAAGATTAGTAAAAAATTGGCAGCAATAAGGGCAGTAAGAATGCAGATAATTGGATTTAAAAGTGGCTTTGACTTTACAGCCATATAATAGGCTTGCTAAAATCTACTGTTGATAAGCTGATATCCCTTTTGGTGGGAGCTAAAGACATCCTGTTTCCCTGAAATATTAAGTGAATAAAAGGGCTAAAATCTCTGAAAGTTCAGTGGCTACATGATTCATGTTTATTATTTCCCCTGGAAGGGAGTCTCTGATATTCACTCACTGGAGAGAAGGAAAAAAAAAAAAAGGAGGAAAAAAGCAGAATACCATTTTCATGTCACAGTAACATAATGAATGAGACAAGCCATTCACACCACAAGGGATGGGCACTCCTGAAGTAGGCAATTCATAAATCTCTTTCATTGTGTTTGTCAGCAGTCATTTTTAAGGGTTTCTTTCTCAATTCACAGGTTGTGGTTTTTAGTAACCTCATAGCAGTGCTGCAGATGTCATTGAGGCTTATTCCTTGGAGCCATGACATCAATCATGGTTTTCACGTGGTTTTCATATACTGAGGCAGAATAATCCATAGTATTTTTTTCCCCTAGTAAGTATGACTTCAATAGCTTAAATGGAAAATGTAAGATATAATCATCATGCACATGCACAAACCACATTGACTTGGCTGCTTAAACTGATGCAAGGCAGTGACATTTTTAGTAATACTGTACAGTTCTCTGAGACTTACCTTGCATGCATGGAAAAGAAAGGCAACCACAGCTCCAAGTTATGTACAAGAATTGCTGCTGATGCAGCTGATGTTGGAATTGGTATACAATTATTCAAGATAACACTTTTCACATGGCAGGCTGCAGTTTCACTCATCCAAGTGTCACCACATTGTTAAAATATCTCACATGATCAGAGTTGTCCAAAAGTATATGAAGAAACCTAGGCTGAGGGTTTGTGACCTCAAAGTTTTGTTTCATGGCAAGGATGCTTGCAGGATCTTCTGACTGTAAGTTGCTTGCTGAAGGATTAAAAAGTTGTTGGAAAAGTGTATATTTAATGAGAGCACAAAAGGTATTTCATATATTTCAGCAAGAAAACGTCTTATCTGGTATGTTGTTCTCACCTATAAGGTGGAAGGTGAGGAATCTAAAGTTTTCTCTAAAATATAGTGTATTGTGGTAAAATAGTGCATTCCTTCTTACATAATCAGCTCTATGTGTATGCACATTTTCTGATAATGATATTTCCAATCCAGGAGGCTTTATAAGTACATTGCAGACTTGGTTAACAATCAGCTTCTTCCCTGGAATGAGTTGCACCTTAGCAGTGAATCTCATAAATTTAATCAATAGCCACATACATCAGAGTGGTGATTTATATCTTGGCTGTTGATCAATGGCACTGTACATTTGCTGGCTGTTTATGGAGTAGATGGAGTGTTTTGGGTCTGTGCAATGGCATACTGAGCTCACTGCTTTATACTCCCTGACAACTATTCTTTTTCAGCCTGAGCGTATTTCTTCTGTACTTCAATTATGGATATAGCAGCAAAATACAGCTCCAATGAGCTCTTCCTGAAATTTCTGCTGCTGCTCTTCACATCCACCTAAACCTTCCCCTTAGACTCTGTCAAAAAAGAAAAGCAGAATCTACCCTGATGTGTCAGCTCAGGGCATGAGCTTCTGTTTGGATCGTGACTCATTTAATCCACTTATCTTAAATTTTGGTTCTCTCTAGCTTAAATTTAGAGTGGGTCAGCTGACATCACAGGTAGAAAAACAGATATGCAGGATGATGTATTGATATTGTCTTCTGTTCTTCCAAGCATTGTGGAGGAAATGGATTCAAACCATTTGTCTTAGAAAATGTAAACCTTACACAAGCACGAACTCAAACACAAGCCCCTTTCCTGTTGGTCACCATTTTTGAGGTAGCAGGTACTGTCAGATCACTTTCTCTCATGTCCTTTGGCTATTTCTCCAAATTAGAAAATGTCTCCTGCTGCTGAGCTATATGAAAGAACTGACCCAATAATGTGGTAGAAAGATATTCAAAGTACACTGTAGGAGTACAATCAGGACTCTCTATTGTGGCTAAGTAACATGGTGCAGACAACAACATGCTATGCTCTGTTCCTATCTCATTGGACCGTAATGGTGGCAGCTTCCTGTGGCTGCTTGCAGAAGAGCATTGGCTTAGAAGAAGCACTAGACATTAAGACTCTCCTTTGATAATTTTTTGGCTGCTCAAAGTTATTTATCCTTTCTAATGTATCCAAAACAGTCAAGCTCATTTTCTGAGCCTGACCCTTTTCTTTGGCAGGTCTAATTTCCTCCTATTATGCTGTGCACCAGGAAGGCATGCATCACATTCCATTGCTGCCTTCCTGTACAGAGATGCCTTCCATTACTGCATCTGTTCTTTTGTGTCCCTGCTGGAACTCACCTATTTTCAACACAGCATATGTGTTGAAAACATCTGCTCCCAAATGGGATCACGGACATGGGAAAAAACGTTTAAACTGAAATGTAGTCTATTGGATAAAAAGTTGAACGCCCGATCAAAGTGGTTGTGTTTTCAGCAGTGCTAAGGACTTGGTGCTCTCACTGAAATCCAAACCAGGAGCTTTTAAGATGACCATATTTTAATGTTCTTGAAATATGACAGGTTGAGCATGCTTAAATATGTTACAGTGCCTGATATTTAAGTGTAGCAAAATTCACAAATTTCTGAATGTGTAAGAAACATAAATCTTCATTTCATTGCCTTGTTCAGCTACTTAAGGCCCATGAAGATACCTACTCTTGTCACTACTTTTTTTTTGCCATAGGGAAATTCTCGTTCAGGGAAATTCTCATTCATCATCCTAGAATCATCCTTTAAAATGCTCACAGATTGTATTCTAAGGATGTCTTCCTTCATTTGCAGAAGCATTATAAAGGCCTGTAATTGATGCAGCAACACAATGGAGAATAACATTCCTTTCAAGTTCAATGTGAATTGGTTTAATCTTAAAGCAAACCAATGTCCCCAGAGATGGCTGGATTTACTCCCTCTGCTCAGTATGTTAGACCCATCAGATGATTCACATATAGTTTCTACAATGTTACACTGATGGCATTAGAAAAATGTGAAATATCGAAAGTTGCATATTAAAACACCTGTCAAAACACAAGAACTCAATGAGATAGTGTCTTAGATTATTTGCTAAAACTTCACTTTTTAGATTTTTAGTTCTTGAAAAACAGTGCAATTTTTTTTAATTTTTTTTTTTTTTTTGCCACTAAGTAAAAGTTTCTTGTGCATATAATGCCTTTGATTTCAGTGAGAAATTAAATAGACCAGTGTTAAATGACAGAAGTAAAGCTGGCAGAACCCGCCCATATGCTCCCAGCTGCTCTGAAGCTTTGTGGCAGCTTGTTATTGCAAACAGTACTTCCACTTCAAGCTGAAATATTTAATTGGTGTATTCTAGAAAAAGCTGTGCAGTTGAGTAGCTCACTCAAGTTACCAATGTCTTCTGTCTTTATCTTAGTTGAGTAAATGAAGAATTTTTCCTGGTCTTACTGATGCTGGAAGGCATCTTCTTCCTTTCTCCAAAACTGTTCTGTGGAACATGAGACTGTAGAAGGGAAATAATTTTACTTGGCTGAAGAGATAGAGAGAAAATTGGCAGAGCAAGTAATCAAGGACCTCTGAAGTCTTGAGGAAAAGAAATTCTTGGTGCAGGGAAAGTTTCTTTTAGATAGCAATAGACAGTAATAGTTCAGATGCAGAAGGTCCCTGAATTTTGGAGAAAGGAGAGCTCAAGTGTTGCAGGGAAGTAGAGTCTGGTTTATCTTTTGTAGTAATTTAGATTAAGAAGATGAGTCTGAGTGAAGACCTTTCAAAAAAAAAGGAGAATTTTCCCCTGCCAACCTGTAGTGTCTAGTTATCATAGCACCTTGCATTGCAACACTTCTGAAAGCACATTTAGTATAGGCCTATTCACAAAGGCACAAGTTTTAAAGAGTAGTCATTGACCTTGGATATCCATTGTTGAACGTACAGCCCGAGTTTGATTTTCACAGATGCTGATATGAAAAGTGGCTACAAAGTTTTAAGATCAGACCTACAGAACTATAAAAGCATTGAAGGCAAGAAGCCAAATGTTAAGATTTAGGACCTTGTATGTATTTATATTAACTGAAAAGAAGCAAATCAACATAATATATACAAATGTGTAATTCTGGATGCCATATCATAATATGTTGAAGGATATTCTCTTCTGTAGGGTACATAGTGATGACTTACAGAAGAAACATGTTTTTCAAGAGAAAAATGAAGTCCTTAAGGACCTGTAAGAAATTATAACCTCTGATTTGAATGTGTTGGCGTTTTTTCTCTTTAGTTTAAATATCTTTCTCTCATATAAATTACAAATCAATACTCAAAATACAAGAGACTAATTAGCCTTATCTCCTGCTTGGTATATACTAAAACTATCATGATTATGATAGTTAAGTATTGCTTTGTCAATTCTGAGAAATGATACAGATTTAATTAATTATATCTCAATTAATGAATTGGAGTAGAACATGATCTAGCTGAGAGGTTTATTTTCTCCTACAGAAAACAAATGTTTTGCATTTTTTTTTCTTAATAGTCTTTACTGTAAGTTAGAGATATTGGTATTTAAAATACAGTAAGTGAAATATTCAGATTAAGCTGATTTGATTTACATTTTAGCATGCAGTATTATACTTAATGCAATCTTCAGTCTCTAGGAAGACATGATCAGTGGTTAAGAAGAAAATAGGAGAAAAAGAAAGAACTCATTCTCTAATACTGACTGGCTTCGCCTTTCTCATTTTGTTACTTCCCAATTCTCTCTTCATCTGCCTTTTTGGATCTGAACTGTGTGACAGAATGGTTTGTGGCTTTCATTGTATTATTTGACAAATATATAGTGCTATAAACATGTATCTTACTTTAAGTCATTTGCATAAAGGATAAAGCTAACAATTGAAGTGTTCTGATAAATTTTTCATGTCTATATGGACAACAGTTAATTTTCTTTAAAAAAGAAATTCGTTGCCTCAGTCTTTCATAGTAAGATCGCTTGTTCTCTGAGCACCCAGCCCCCTGAGCAGAATGACAGAGATGGGGAGTAGAATGAAGCCCCCATAACCCAAGGGGGAATGGTCAGTGATCTACTACATCACTTATACAGTCACAAATCTATAGGGCTGGATGGGATCCACCCAAGGGAGGAAGCTGGCAGAAGTTGTCAGCAAACCACTTTCCATCATTTATCAGCAGCCCTGGTTAACCAGGATGTTCCCAGTTGACTGGAGATTAGCAATTATGACACTTATCTACAAGAAGAGCTAGAAGGAGTATTCAGGGAACTACAAGCCTGTCAGTCTAACCTCAGTTCTGGGGAAGGTTATGAAAGAGATCATCTTGAGTGACATCATGTGGCACATACAGGACAACCAGGTGATTAGGCCCAGTCAGCATGGGTTTATGAAAGGCAGCTCCTGCTTGACTAACCTGATCTCCTTCTCTGACAAGGTAACCCACTCAGTGGATGAGGGAAATGCTGTGGATATTGTCTACCTAAAATTTAGTGAAGTTTTAGACACCATTTCCAGAAAATTCTGCTGGAGAAACTGGCTGCTCAGGGTGTAGATGGGTGTCCTCTTTGCTTGGTAAAAAATTGGCCAGATGGCTGGGCTCAGTGAGTTGTGGTGAATGAAGTTATAGCCAGTTGGTGACTGGTCACAAGTAGTATTCCCCAGGGCTCAGTACTGGGGCCAGTTCTGTTTAATATCTTTATCAGTGATCTGGACAAGGGCACTCTCAGTAAGTTTGCAGACAACATCAAGTTAAGCAGGTGTGTCAATTTGCTTAAAGGTAGGGAGGCTCTGCAGAGGGGTCTGGAAAGGCTGAATTGATGAGTTGAGGCCAGTTGTATAGGGCTCAACAAGGCCGAGTGCTGGGTCCTGCACTTCAGTCACATCATCCCTCCACAACATTACAGACTTGGGGAAGAGTGGCTGGAAATCCTGGTGGAAAAGAACCTGAAAGTGTTGTTCAACAGCTGTCTCAATATATGCCAGCAGTATGCCCAGGTGGTGAAGAAGAGCAACAGCATCCTGGCCTGTATCAGGGTGGCCAGCAGGACTAGGGAAGTGATTGTTCCCATGTACTCAGCTCTGGTGAGGTCACACCTCAAATCCTGTGTTCTGTTGTGAGCTCCTCACTACAAGAAGGGCATTGAGTTGCTGTAGTGTGACCAAAGAAGGGCAATGAAGCTGGTGAAGGGTCTAGAGAACAAGTCTTATGAGGAGGAGCTGAAGGAACTGGGGTTCTTTAACCCAGAGAAAAGGAGGCTCAGGTGATACCTTTTAGCTCTCTATAACTAACTGAAAGGAGGTTCTAGTGAGATGAGGGTCAGTCCAGTTACTTCCAAGTAACAATCAATGAGACAAGAGGAAACAGCTTCAAATTGTGCCAGAAGAGGTTTAGGTGGATATTCATAAAATTTCTTCACTGAAAGGGTTGTCAAGCAGTGGAACAGGCTACCCAGAGAAGTAGTAGAGTCACCATCCCCAAAGGTATTTAAAAATTGTATAGATGTGGTATTTAGGGACATGGTTTAGGGGTGACCTGGCAGTGCTAGGTTAACAGTTGGATTTGATGATCTTAGAAGTGTCTTCCAACTGAAATGACTCTATGATTGATGAGATTTTCTTTATTACTGATGCACTTTTTTTTTTTAAAAAAGTCCTCAGATGATAGAACTACAGTCTATAAATACAAAGCCTGTCATTGCTAATAACAAGCCTCAAAAAGTAAATTTATGTGCCTGGATATTTGGCTTGAATTGTACACCAAATATTACAAACAAATTCTGAATCTATTTTTTATGTTGTACAGTGTTGCCTATTAGTTCTCTTTCATCACTTTATTTGCTGTGTTGTAATAGTCACAAGGTCCACTCTTGACTTATTTCTTCATCACTTTATATAAAACTATTTCTAGTCATTGTTTTTGAAGAGACTTACGAGGACTGCATTCTGAAAATAAGAAGTGCGTATCTTTCTCCATTGGTGTAATACAGATGATGACTCTTAATTAAACAGGCAACTTTCAGAGTACAATTTCCATCTAGTGTTCTTTTCTTTAGCTCTATCACCTCATAAAATAGGGAAGAACTACTCATCAGTAAGCAAAGAGTTATGCAACAGGATAAGTTTGCATTGCTTTGTTTAATATCCTATCAAATACCTTGTGCTACCTTGTCAGATCTAATCAAAACTCTTTGATGCTGTGCCTTCTGGATGAGTGATTTGATTTTAGGTAAACTGGGCATTCATATTTATGCTTTAAACTGGATGTGGCATATAATGATCGTGTTTTGATCACTGGTCCAGTAAACTCAAAGTTGTTTTTTGGTTTTTGGTTTTTTTTTTGGTTTATTTTTAAATTATTTTACAAGCAAGACACAGAGTTGCAAGATTATACTTGACTTGCAAAACAACAAAATAAATCTTGCAAAAAAAGTCAACATTCAATAAATTATGCACTTCACATCAAGATGTGTCAACATCTTGAAGTATAGCTTAAAGATAGGTGTTAAAAGGGAAAATTATGGATGTACAGTGGGTTTCTTTAAAACTATTACTTATCTCCATTCCATCACTGTAGCTGTCATTTTCTCTTTTGGGTTTTATTTTTTTTTCCCTACATTTTTGGGCTAAAGTGTCTGAATTATGACAGAAACTGTCATATTATGAATAATTCTTGATAAATGCAGAAGAAGATGAAATCTCTACAAACTCAATGAATATTTAATGTCACATATATAATATTAATTCTGACAGATTGTTAAAAACTGAGGGCTTTTCTTGAATTGAAAGAAGTTTCATTGAAAACCTGGAATTTTCCTTAAGTGTGCATTGCATGTCATGTGTACATATTACAAAATTATTTTTTCTGACAAGGACACACTCCCAGATTGATACTTTTCCTTCCTGTGGCTGTAGTAATATACACAGCCCTTTTTATCCTCTGATGCTAGCATGACAATGTCATAAGTTACTAAACATAATACACTTTTGAACTTCACTGCTGGGTTATCACTTCAACAGGTTGTTTTGAGTTTGTGAGAAGAACATTCACAGCTGAAACATGCAATGAAGAAGAAATTTCAATAAAGACAGAATCTCAGAAAATTCAGAGTTTACTTTTGTTTTGGAGTGGTATGCAAACCTTCACTTGTCCAACACATACAAAAAAGTGGGCCATTTGCTCCATTAGCAAATGCCATTTCTCTTAACTAGTGGCATTTCCTGATTTCATTGAGGGTGGAATCAGGAAATGTAGATATATATCAAAATATTTATAATAACTACAAGAGGCTAATAATTATCTTCAAAGCAATAAAAGTCAGGAAATTCAGACTTAAGCTTCCAAAATCGACATAAGTTTTGATGCTTATTTCCACACACTATCAACCTCCTGACAGTACAGGATCTGAGTCATATATCAAGTGATCACAAGGGTTTCAGACATTTCAGCCAATGTCAGGATGAATGCTTTTTCACTCTGAATTGCATGAAATATTGATCAGTTTTCTTTCCACAAGCACAAAATAGGAATAGGGATGGTTTATGCTTGTTGCGAGACTGGGTAGTGTTAAGTAGACTATGCTCTGATTTACAGGTCTTGTTGAGAAATAGATGTATCACTGCGTTGATAAATAGTGTTTCTAGAGTGAGCCGCAGCCAAAATCATACAATGCTATAGACTGTATTAATAGCTCATTTACTTTTTAACTTCACTCCCTTGATATTGGAGAAAACTGCAGG
This sequence comes from Actenoides lindsayi, assembly GCA_025331215.1. Classification (NCBI taxonomy): domain Eukaryota; kingdom Metazoa; phylum Chordata; class Aves; order Coraciiformes; family Alcedinidae; genus Actenoides; species Actenoides lindsayi. The sequence continues at coordinate 20,438 of WTSP01006815.1, read as the reverse complement.
ATTCTGAACTGTAAGTGGTAGCTATGTGGGAAAGCCTGGATTGTACATGGAAGCTGGCAACAGATAATTTAAACCCTTGAGAAACCTGGTTATAACAATCTTGAAATAAAAAAATATTTTAAAAAAGTCTTTGGATTATCAAATATCCTACAAGTCTGTGAGGTGCTCTATTTCTTTTGTGAGGATCTATTTACCACATCATCTGCATCTGAACTTTGATTTATTAGTAATGAGGTGAAAAGAGACTACACCACAAGGATTAAGCAAATGATGGATTTGAACTCCACTCACAGGTTTAACTGTAAGACTAAACCAAACAATTTATTTGAATTTCTCTCAGAGATCTAATATGTCACTAATGCAGGTTTTCACAGATACAATAGAAGAATGCACTATTACAACTTAAAAGCAAGAATACACTATAACAAACTAGTAAATGTAGAAACATGTGTGTTAGTTAATCAGCCAGTGTTTCAAACTTACAGTGTGCTAAATATTTTCTTACACCTCCAGGTAGGGGCTCTCAATCCTAGAAAAGTGACCTTGGCCAATGTCATGACCAAGGGGGAAGGGTCTCCATACGGGTGAGATGTAGCATTGGAGAGATGACTCCCAATTCCTCGGCCAAACCTTAAGGCTTTTCATCCCCTGATTTAAATGACTATGGCAAGACTATGCCCGATCTGATTATATCATTTGAATACACAGGGTTGTTGGCTGAAAGTAACACTGAAGCTCCCCAGGTTCTCTTTTGCTTACTTTTCTCAGGCAACTGAATCGTGATCTGGCTTGAGACTCAGGACATATTATTCGCTGAGGGATTTCAAGATCCAGCTCAGGTTTCAAATCTTTGCATGATGCAGCACTGCCCTGTTTGGTCTGTGGCTTATGGGTAACTCAGGGCTGAGATACCTACACAGCTCCCCCTGTGTCATCTCCACATAGACAGGACCTTAAGGTGATCCAAGGCTGGGTTGCTTTTACAATCCCCCGTGAGTCAGTTACATGCACTAGACATTACCAAAGCTTGATAATGAACAATGAGCCAGATGATTCATTCAATTAGTATGTAAAACTTTTTGGATACTGGATTTTTACCTGATAATTCCTGCTAAAAGGGTAGAAATGTCATACAGTAAAGCATGAGAAATTTTAAACTTAAAACAGTCTTACCAGCTAAGCTTAAATTGTGTGGCTTATTTGACAAATTTTGCTTTCTTCACTGACTTTCATTGCATCCTGTACTTTCAGGGCATCTTGAAGTTCTCCAGGCCATGATTCACTGTCCTGAGAGGTCTGAGAAACCTTCTATTGACTTAAAGAGTGTATCAGAGCCAAAAAACCCACCAGATTTGATTGAATTCATGAGCAGTTTGATGTAGTTCTAAAAATGAAGATATTTTTGGAGAAATTACTCAAAATTAATCACTGAACCTTTGTGAAGTTAACTGACGTGACAGCAAGGGAAAAGATGCTTAAGAAACATATTAAATGAGTCATCACCACTTAATAAATCCTGCATATATTTTACAAACTCGAGACTTATCCTTAAAATCCTCCTGCAAGAGATTTCTGCTTTTTGTGCTTTTGACTGATTTAGATATAGCTTTAAAATGATCTAGTTATAGGTAAGTTCTAGTGGCAATGCTTATTCACTGCTTCTTTTGCCCATACAGTGTCAGCCTATCTAAGAGCAGGAAACTTGCTATTCCATAAAACATATCTTTGCTCCATGTCTGAGAAGCATCTAAAGAATCATTATAGAAATACAAACTGTATCTAGCATATGAAAGACAAGTTTTGTTGCATAACCAGTTAAGTTCATTTATGTTTACAATGGGAGTTTTTAAGGAACAGTTTCTGAAATACAGAGTGTGAAGGAAAGATGCTCTCAATCTCCAATGTAAGTCTAGTAAAAGTATACTGATTATCATAATATATGAAGAAGCATATTTTAGTACTGCATGAATTCCGATGCATAGGAGAAAGAATTCCTTTTAGTCAATTGATGTTCTAGAGTTCAGAACATAGTTTTTAATTTCTGTGGAAAAATTTTGCATTTTAATGAACTATGGGAGTCAAACCTTTGAAATATTTTGGCCAGGAATATTTCTTACCAGTTCTAGTTACTCTATTATTCAGGTCCCCTTGTTCCCAGTCGGACTACATCTTCCCTTATCATCACTCCTCAGTGAAGCTAAAATGTCAGATTTCCTTCTCATCACACAAAATCTGTGGTCTTCAAAACATTTCTTTATTACTCCTCTTTGTTCATGGTACATATTAGCAACTGCCTAAGAGAATATAACTTTTGTTTTATTATTGACAAATAATCACATGTTTGTGATTTTCCATTTTCTGCTACTGGGCTCAAATGCCTTCTTTGGAAGGCAGGCTACTTACCTGTAGACTGATCAGTAATTATTTATTTTTGTCCTCTGGCTCAGTTCCATTCCTTATTACTCTGCTTAGTCTAAACTTGCCTTTCCAATACTCAAGATATAACTCTCATTTATTCCAGTTGTTTCTTTTATGCCTATCCATATTTCTACACTCCATTAGAGAATAGCCTTTCAATTTACTTATCCAATAAAAATATGTAATAACAAGTTGTATTCAATGCTCTGCGTAATTGCATAAGAATAAAACATATATATCTGAGAGACAGCTGGTTGATAGGATAAAATTCATGGCCTTGGAACATAGGGAAAAAAATTACAAGATATGTGATTTTGCTAATTTGTAGGTTTGCTACTCTAGGACACCTGAGAACTGTTCTCAGGGTAACTCAAGAAACGCAATTCAGCTTTTCCTTCTCTTAGAATCATCTTCCTAACTGTCAAGGGTTAGGGCTATATTTCTAGCCCTGGGGCAGCTGATTCCAGGTACATGGGACATCTCTATAGGTGAAAGCAAACTGTGGCCTGCACTCAAGTGCTATAGGTATAGAGGAACACACATTAACAATATCAGTTGTGGCATACCATTTAGCTGCCTTTGACTTCAGTTTGTACTGGAGTTCTAATGCGTCTGTCACAGCAGCACTCATTGCTGGTGGAACTTCATTCAGGTCATGATAGTCCACTGTTAATCTCACTTCCCGTTAGATTTTCACACCAGCCTTATAGAACTTTAACAAAGGGTAAGCAAGGCTTGGTAACCACTCTTTGGCCCTGTAGTTGAGGGATCAGCTTCTAGATAGGAGCTACAGAGTCTTGGCCGGTATGATATTGTCATTGATGCACCACTTTAGTAGCAACTGGCACATTTTTATTTTTAACTCTCATCCACCCTGCAATGGCAGACTCCTCTGAAAGTTCAGGCAAGATAGTCAGCTGTACAATGTTCTCAGTCTCTACCGGTGCTATACCAAAGACCAACAAGTACCCTTTTGAGTCCTTATAATACCCTTTTCTGAGGAAGTCTAGCCAAGAGTGCACAGGACATCTGGACCAGTCACTATACAACGCTTTTCCCACTTAGGCTCATTTCAGCCTCCACTACAGTCAGCTCTTGAGACCCCTCCATCACTTCAGAAATAGTAATGGAATAATCATTTATGATTCAATGGATATAGGGTGCACTAAGCACCAGTGTCTACCAGGGTTCTGTAATTTTGTGGTTCTAACTTGCCACGGCATTGAATCCACACAGTCCAATAAACATTGTTGTCCCTCTCCTCCACCCAGCTGGAGGCAGGGCCCCTCTAATTCCCAGGGTAGTACCTGCTATTGACAACCGGGTTTGTGTAGTTTACCAGGTTCAAATGGTTTACATGGCTCATAGGATTTAAATAGTTCACAGGATTCACATGGTTTACAGGACTTTGGTGGATTATATGCATTACATTTTTATTCCCCCCTACTCATATTTGAATCTGAAACTCATTTACTTAGATCAGACGACTGCCCACAGTAGACTGGAGCAGCCCTCTTTCTCCATGAAGAACTCTCTCTTTATTTTACCTTGTAAGTGGCACACTTGTACCTGTAAAGCAAAGGTAGGATTTCCACCCCATCTGCTTATGTGTTTGTTTCCCCATTTCCACTGGTGTCAACTTTCACATCTAATTCTGACTCACTCTCTGATGGTTCTGACAGAGAAAGACCCTCTCCCCCACCCATCACTGGGCCAAATAGGCTATACTGGAGCTATGACAGTTTTGTTTGTCTAATTCTCCTCACAGGGGCAACTTGTACCCATGCAGATTGAGTGAGAGTGGCTGTCAGTATAACTGCAGTGTTCATTGACAGAGATGAAGCAGTGGCAGTGCTTGTTACAGGGGCTTACAGGGTATGAAGTGTAGTGCATGTCATGCATGCCATAAAATCTCACAGGGTCTGGATAGTAACTACAGTGTCTGCTGCTGAATCTGAACATGCTCTAGGGGCTGCAGTGGCTGCCTGACACATACACCTGCACCAGTGGTTAATCTGATGCCACACAATAGAGACAATCAGGAGAATCACTAATGAATTCAATGATGATAAAAATATTATATTTTGATTGTAATAACCAAATCTGAAATCTTCATAATCTAATGGAATCCCAGAATCTAGTGGAGTTAGATTAGCACAAAGGGGAAAAGTATAACTTCCTGATGTAAAACCAAAAGTATTCTTCATAATAAATGTACTATGTGTTGTCCATAGTACATCGATGCATTTGCTGCCCAATTTATCACAGCATAGATCAGGGATAAACACCACAATAAAGTGACAGCTTTCACTCAGCTCCCAGAATGGGTGGCTTTCAAATAAACACTGAAAAACAGGTAAATAGTAACAAAATGCATATGGCGGGTAAGGAAACATTACAACACTTAAGTCTGAAGCAAACACTAGAAAAACAATATAATTTTGGTCTCAGCAATGACATGATGTAAGCAGTCCATTTCAATTTTCAGCCCTTAAAGACTCATAAAAAGAGATCTGATGGTCTCTCAACTGAGTGAGCCAGAATTCCAACTATTCAGACAATACATCAGAGCTTGGATCATGCCCCACGTTGGATGCCAAGAAATCTGTCAGGAATTCAGACTGGGATGACCACTAGATGAGTGATAGATTTCCCAAAGGGAAAAGGAAGGGAATAAGGGAGGAAGACTAATGGATTAGAAAAACTAAACCAGCTTTACTGAAAATTATAACAATAAAGTGAAATATATACAAATATATATAAAATCAATATTGAACCGCAAACCCTGATAACAATTACATCATGACCACCACTGATGAATTGCACAGCAGAAGAGATCTACTTTATCATCTCTGAGAAATCTCCTGTAGAATAAGATATTTCTCATGCACTATGGCATGCCATCATGTCTAGATGGCATGTTGATCAAACCATATTTGATGTCCTCATGTAGACTGATTAACTTGCTCACTGCACATTTCTAAGACCCATTTTTTAACAGAAGGATACCTTGGTGAGTCACATAATAACCCTGGAATGGAAATGCAGATTGGTCTCTTGTGTGCAGTGGAAAGTTAGAAGATAACTGCTTCACCAAGTTCCAAAGATTTTCTTCAGCAATGGACTACTATGATCTTCCACAGAGACAGCAAATGGCCCTTGTCTAATACTCTCCAAAATCCTTAAAAAGTGATAGGCAAGTGGAGAAAATTAATGAATCAAAAAATATTGTACTACAATTAGTATTGATATAAATATTCAAAGAACTGGACAAGTCATTTTGCATGCCCTTTCAAGCTCAAAATTGAATGAAGTCCCTTTGTCACCCAACAGATGCCTTGAATGTCAAAGATGCGTATCATCTGTCATCCATAATCAGGCAAAAATCACAGCCCAAAAGAAACAGAAGAATCTCTTCCAGTGTTCTTTTATCATGAAAGATGCCAACCTGTAACTGAGACAGGTTTTAGTGGTAAAAATACAACTGTTCAAAGATAGAACTGATGGGACAAGTGCCCTGAGATCTTGTATTCCTGAGCTATTTGCAGAAAGGAATGTTAGAAACCTGTACCTCAGTCACTCCAAGCTCTTGCTTTGTAACTCCATAACCTAAATAATCACCGAAATTAAAATGAAAGAACTACAATGTTTCTTTCTTTTTATCTGTGGAAAATGATGACTGCATTACTCTCTCTCTTCCTCCTAAGCCCTATAAACTTGGGTTAACCATTACTGGGCATTCCTTAACCTAATAGATCAAGGGTTTCACTTCAATTATAACAAATATCACAGAGATTTCTGCACATATCTTCAGGAAATAAAAAAGTGATCTTGTCCTGTATCCCCGTGGTGCTCTAGGGTGAGGAGTAGCTTTGGCAGAACAGTCCAAGATCTTGCATGGGACTAGATAGGAACTAAGTGTGTGAAAGCCCAGTTTGGCCTGCGCATAAAGCAAATGGATGAGGATTAGCAACACCCTGGTACTTGGCCAAGCACCTCTTTTTAAAACCACACACAGGTCTTTGCCTGTAATGTCTATTACCATTCACATGGTATCATAGTTTAAACTTTGTTAAAAGGTAAACACCACATAATCTCTCACCCATTGCTGCTTCTCCCCCCACCATGGGATAGAGAATAAGGAGGAAGAAAAAAAAAGGTGAGAACCCAGGAGATGGGGTAAGGACAGTTTAATAAAACAACAAAGAGAGAAAAAAACAGCAGTACTAATCATAGAATCATGGAATTGTCAGGGTTGGAAGGGACCTTAAAGATCATCTAGTTCCAACCCCCCTGCCATGGGCAGGGACACCTCCACTACATCAGATTGCTCAGAGCCCCACCCAGCTTAGCCTTAAAAACTTCCAAAGATGGGGCTTCCACCACCTCTCCGGGCAACCTGTTCCAGTGTCTCACCACCCTCATGGTGAAGAAATACTTCCTAATGTCTAATCTGAATCTTCCCAGCTCTAGTTTTGATCCATTCCTTCTAGTCCTACCACTACCTGATATCCTATAAAGTCCCTCACCAGCTTTCTTGTAGGCCCCCTTAAGATACCATAAGGCCACAATAACGTCTCCGCAGAGCATTGTCTTCTCCAGACTGAATAACCCCAACTCTCTCAGTCTGTCCTCATAGGAGAGGTGCTCCAGCCCTCTGATCATCCTCATGGCCCTTCTTTGGACATGTTTCAGCACGTCCATGTCTTTTCTGTAATAGAGGCTCCAGAACTGGACACAGTACTCCAGGTGGGGTCTCACGAGAGTGGAGTAGAGGGGGAGAATCACTTCCTTCAACTTGCTGGCCATACTTCTCTTGATGCAGCCCAGGATGCTTTCTGGGCTGCAAGTGTACACTGATGCCACTGTAAGATCTAAGTCCTGACTCTATGGACATTTTCACACATGCTTATTTTCCCTTTTAATGAATGGACTTACTGATGTGACAATTCATAACAAAATTAAGCCCATACTGAACCTGTCTTCATGCTCAAGGCCTTAACAAACATCCATGTTTGCACTTTAACCAAGAAGTTACAAATAATTTCTCCATAAACTCCATATACACCTTCAGTGTTTTCATCCCCCCCCCCCCATCTATAGTCTGCATCTCAGAAAGGATGCTCAGGAGACAGACATGACAGATTGTGGTCACCCCATGGACTAGGGCAAGACCTGCCCTGTGAGAAGGGTGTGTTGTTCCTCAACACAGTACATATTCATACAAAGGACTTATTTGTGTCATCTTTCAAGGCAGGAATAAATATGTTTGCTGCAGGCCATCTATTGGCGAACTCTTCACAGTCTCTGCCTTCCCTAGCCAAGGAGGTGATTTCAGTGCTTGCTGCTGTAGGTGGACAGTGATGTTCTGTGCTTGCTTGATGTCTGTGCACAGCATGACATGGGTGCAGTGCTGTTGTTGTACCCTGGGGTCTCTAGCAGCCATAGCTGATGGTTTGTAGTAAGTGAAGGAGCAGAAAGAGATGTCACACCTTTTGTAGGAAATAAGATGTATATTTTGAAGATATCTGTGAGTTACTTGAGGTAATGATTTCTTCTTCTCCTTCAAGGCAAGTGTGTGGTTCCAAGGTGGGAGATCTGAGATGTTTCTTGTTTAAGCTGAATACCAATGCCATGGGAAGAGCTCCAGGTTTATCTGCTGATCTCCATTCACACCATTTATGCCATGTTTGAAGGTCTGGAAAGTGCTTTTGGCACTCCAGAAAAATCAATTTGCTAAGGCTTGCCATATTAAAGTCTAATGCAAACAGTAATTCCCAATACCTGACCATAAGGTAATTCAGCCTGGAAGGGACCTCAGGAGTCCTCTGCTCCATCCTCACAGCACAGTCAACTACAGGGTCAGACCAGGTTACTCAGGGCCAGTTCTGATCATCTGAAATGCAGCCTGGCAGAGAGTTGGACAACTGACTGCCTTCAATCTCTTCCTGTCATACAGGGTTCTCCTTCTCAGAGAGCTTAAATGTAGCTCCATAATGCTCACAGTTTGGGAAAGCTTTGACATCAATCTGTCTCTGTTTTCTGCATGTTGAGTTCAAAGGTCTGAAAGGTATAAAATCTTGAAGAATGAAAGTGGGGCATTAAAAAAACACAATGGATTTTGTGTAAAGTGTTTTAATTCTGCAATTGCAATTGAAAATAAATAAATAAATGGATATTTAGGATAGAGTCCCTTGAGAGGATTTATCCCAGATTGGTGAGAAAGCATATCCTTATGTCACACACAGACAGCCAAGCATACACCCTGTACTCACACATGAACTGAATATTTATTTAAATTGAAAAAATTTGAACAGATGAGAAAAAGTAGATGATACATACTTGATAATTCATTTGTTATATGGTTCTACAACCACAATACTCAGCTGGCTTCAGATAATTTGTTCCATTTGCCAGGTGGCAAATAGTAGTGTTGCATTATCTGTCCATAAAATCAAGTGAATACATGCTGGTACCATGACTTTCACAATCATGTTACTCAACAAGCAGAGCTCAGTAAAGTACCTGACCTGTCTACACAGTGTGTCTCACAATATAAAATTTTATCCAAGTTTAATTTTCCTTTTTAATTTTGGAAGGATTTTTGTGTTCTGTGTTTAAGGAAAGTTCTGGAAACAGCCCAAAATATGATCGTGAAACAAGGTGGAATTTACAAAATAGCTGGTGAGAAGAGTGAGGACACTTGATGTTATAGGAATGAGTTTAGACAATTTCTCATTTAAATTAGCAGTAGTACTAATAGATGGTAAATGCATTAAAACAACTATAAAAGGAGAGTGGAAAAATTTTACAATTACTTTTATGTCTGTGATGCTGATTGAAAGTACTGGACTATATTTTTTTTCTTTGGAGAATGATGTTTTTTGTTCAGTTTGTTGTTGTTTGTTTGTTTTTTTTAATATTACTAAAAGTAAGAAGTGATACTGTAGAATCAATACCCAGCCTGACTTCAGAAAAGACACTGCTAGGGCCAGAAATTTAATTTTGCTCATTTGAGTCCCTCAAACATTGGACTTTCTGCCAATCTGCAAAGTAATCATGCTAGACAGTCTTATGTTAGAGGCACCTGCTGCTAGGGTGCCCAGATTAATATTACCAGCACATATTGAGTAGGCTACAGAACAGGCAACACATACTAATGATGCCTGGACTACAAAGTCAGCTGGCAGCCTCGAGACACCCCATTGTCAGTCCCCTGCATGCCACAGTTGCTGCAGCTTCCCAGTACCAGCACAGGCATTCCTTGCCAGAGCAACTTTAGCCTCTCTTTTTCAATTTTATTTATTCCAAAGTAGGTCACTCTGTGCCATCTGTTGACACTGAAAAGCCACAGAGGTTTCCAGATTCCCTATGGTATTATGCAGTTTAACGTGTATTTTTCACACCCTCTTTTGCTGTACCTAGCTGTTGTATATAGTGAGACTACTGATAACAAAAGCTCATTCAGTCAGGTAACATTCTTAGCGACGGAGTGCAGGTCTTGGAGGAATATATAGAGGTGAGTATAACAGAAGAGGGAGGGAATGCAACAAGAAGGGCCTGATTTTCTTGCTAATGGTGAATTCTGGACAACACTGCTTTCAGCAATGTGGTGCTCATGTCTGTCTGCTTGCTGCTCCTCCAGGAGCTTTGTTGAAAGCTCAGGGAAGCAATCAGATCCAGGTAGGTGCATCATGGGTTTTGTAAGTTAAATTTGCTTCTCTTGTTCTGTGATGATGAGCATGTGAAATAATGAGCATTTCTTGTCCACAGTTGTCTCTCTAACTTCCTTGCGCAGCACCCTCAATTCTCTCCCACCTGCCTGTTCAGTATGGATTACCAATGCACTGCAAGGATGATTTTTTATTATTTTTTTAAATAGTGCTCTTCATCTGAATTGATGACATTCAAGTTATCCACAGGTAGATTTCTGGAAAAGCACATCTCCACATGGGTGAATCGCTGGCATCACAAGTGCCTTTAGCATGTGATGCGGTAAGCAGCATTGGTAAGGAGAGGGCAGGTTACACACATGGGATACAAGACATGCATGAAACATACTACAGAGCACACAAATACCCGATGGTGCATGAATATTGTGCATAAGAATGTAAGAGATGAGCTTTTCAATTATAGGAATTGGCCCTGGCCACCTTGCCTCTAACTGGGTGCTGTTTGAGCTATACCTATCTTCCACCTGCTAACGTTGAGCCACCTGTTTCCTGTTTCACAAAAAGATCTGGGATATTAGAAGGAGAGTCAGATCTCTATAAAGTGTAAATGCACAGGCCAGATCTCAGATTTATAATAAACTATGAAAAGGTAATAAGGTTATGAAGTACCTGAACAAACTGCAACTCAGGGTCTCTATGATGTGCTTAAACACAAAATAGCTTAGCTCTAGGCAATGATGAACAGGCTGGGGTAACTACAAATCAAGCTCATTTGGACTAGAAACAACTAAAACACATTACCTAAGTTTGCCAGATGTCATTGGGCAATCAATAAGTTACTTCACCTCAAAATCATTTTAACCATTAGTTGAAACCAACATGGATGGGACTAGATTGTTCAGTAATGCAGTTTAACCACAGCTGTTTGCAATTTTGAGTACTTGTTCACAGGTCTTTGGACATACTGGATGTCCTAGTTTCCTTGGATTTAAAAAAATATTAAAAAATACTTGTTTCATTTCACAGTGATGACTGCGCAAGTTCAACCGATCCTAAAACTCTGGCAAAGTTCTGCACATTTTTTCGTTGGCCTGAAAAAAATCCAACTGCACTCTCATGAGTTATTCATACACACAAGGTCAGAAAAGTTCATAGTAATATAAATTAGAAATATGATTCTTTTTAATAGCCCCACAGACAAATGTACTTTTTCCTTTTTCACTCATCTGCTTTTTTTTTCCAGAACACTGACAAAAACTTGAATAAATCTGCAAACTCACTATACCTGTAAAACTCTTCTTGTCAGCAGTAAACCCAGGAGTATATGTGGTAAGTGCAAACATACTTTGTCTTTATTTAAAGTTTGCGATATTGCATAAATTCAATAAAGACTAAAAAAAATGTGTGCTATAATGACTATTGCCAGTGTGTTATTGCTTTGTGTATTCCCACTGTAAATAGATAAAGTATGGTTTTGCAAATATTATTTAGAAATTCATATCTTAAGCAAATAATCATTATTAATGAACACCCATAAGGCTTGTTGTGCTCATATTTGCATGATTGGTACAAAACTTTTCAGTAATAGGAGCAAAAATAATGACTCTTTTTAATATAATTTCCCAAGGCATTATGGAAAATGTCAACACTTAATACAAGTGTTTTTATGATTATGCAATGTATTATACTTCAGATTTAAAAAAAAATTAATAACAAAAAAGCTTTGGGGTAAAGAGATTTGCAATTAGACACAGTAAGCTGCTGGTTTGCTGTCTCAATAGCTCCTCAGTACCACTAAATCCACAACAAAGTACTTAATAGTAATTTGTGATGCCTAACAGAAGTAATCCATTTAAGATTTCTGTGGATTGTAAATACACCATAATTTTGCTGTCTATCTGCAAAATAGTATACTCATATGAACCAAACTAGAGGCTTTCACATAATTTTGTATGAGATAAAAATATCCATCTATATTTAAATTGAAATTTAAAAATAGATAAATGAATATTGAATTGTTTGAGTAGTTGTCTTCTGTCTGGTAAACCCACAGATACTGTCTATGAACAAACAGCTGTAATACTTCAAAGACTCAATGAATTAAAAACAAAGATCTGTATGAGTTCCAAAATGCATTGAAGGGAAGAGCTGTGGCCTGACTGTGGTTCTGTTTGAATCAATAACAGAATTAAACTTTAATTTCTAACAGCATAGGATGGCTTTTTAAATAACCAGTGGCATACATATGTTAGGAAAGGGGCATTTTAACATCTGCCTTTTAGAGAGAGAAAGGAAATAGACATCTAAGGCACAACCAAATATAACCAATAATATAATAACTAATCAAATATAACAAATAAAGGCTCGTAGTGTCAGTAATGGAGCTGGTTTAGCATTAAGAGTCTTGATGGGACATCTGTGTGATCAGGCCATTTTCATCACAAATCTTTTCAAGCTGGTATACCATTATGACTGTAATGATGCTGCCACTACAGAAGTGATACAAATATAATAATTGAGCTATAGTCTAATGTGAAATATGTGACCATATTAGAGGTTAAAATACATACATAATTTTAACAGTGTAAGAAATTAAATGGCGTGGATGAGGCAGGATGTTTTTATTGGAGGAGTGGGAGGGATTCAAGGCATTTTTCTCCAAGGTAAGATATCTGATCTTTGACACTTTCCTTGCTAAAAGAAAAAGAAGTTTGTGTATGAAAGAGAGAGCAAGAAGTCAGTAAGTTTTGTGTTAAGAGTATGGGATATAAGTAACATCAAAGATTTAACTATTTGTTTACATTCTGCTGTGCAAACTTCAAGGGGTCCCACAACAGCTGGTAAGTTTTATCTAACTCTTCAGAGAGCCAAACCCAAGAAAGAAATACAAGTTTATCAAGGCCTGTCTTTTAAACAGCTCCCTGCCCTAACTAGCATTTCTTGTTAAAAAATCTTACCCCAGAGGGGAAAAGACCAAACCAAACCAACAGAACAAAACAAACAAATCACAACAAACAAACAACACCAAAACAACAAAAACACAAACACAACTCCCCCCAAACAAAAACAAACAAAAACCAACAACAACAACAAAACCAACAACAACAACAACAAAACAACCACCCCCAAAAAAAACCCAACAAACCACCACTACAAAAAGAACCCAACCCAAACCAGAAGACAACTAAGGCCTCGCTGCATTCTTGCAGGTTTCAATGTGCAAAGGAAAATCTGCACCAGATAGAAAAGCACTGTTTTGTTAAACCAGTCTAAAGCCAGCAAAGCTTATACCAGCCCCTGTGGCTAGTGGTGCATGAAAGTGATTGTTTGGAAAATAACTGTGTCGGTTTAAAATATTACTGCCTCTCTCCCAGAGGATACCACCCACACAGTGGAGTCAGCAGACCGAAAACACAGATGATTCTAAGCTGCTTCAGGATAAAGCCCGGTGTTTAAAACATAAAATGCCAATGGGGGTGGGAGAAGCTTGAGCTAAGATCTTGGACTTTGCACTGAAAGAGCTCAGAGACACTTGTGTGTCATTCTGCCACCAGAGCTGGGGCAGGCATCTTTGGCAGGTACAAAGAGCTGGGGGCAGTGGCGTCTCAAATAGCCACAGCTGCCTTCTCAGTGCATGTATCTGAGCTCTAAGCGTGGCTTTTACCTTGCCCTTTGGGGGGAGGGCTCGTAGCATTTGGGCAAATAGTGAGGTCTTAACCGCTAAGTCCTACCACAAATAGCTAATACACAGGTGATTGGCAAAGGGGGATTAAAAAGATCCTGAGGAATAAACATGCCATGTGAGGAATTTCAGATTTAATTCCAAGTTTTGTACATGATGTAACCAAATCTGGGGGGGGGAAATTAAGTTCATATTTACTGACCCAGTCTCCTCTGGACAACGATATTTTGACCACACTAAGTTTAACAAGATCTAAAGTGGTGGGAAAGACATGTCTATAAGAAGAAGGCTTTGCTTTTCTGAACCCTCCTATCCAGCATTTCTTTTCCTTTGATAAGAAATGTATAAGACCCAGTGACATCCTTCATCCATTGATGGTAAAAGAAGACAACACCCTTCAGTGACTTAAGCCATTTCTCTTCCTGAGATCTTTAAAACCCTTCTGCTCTGTGGCGATATTGACATTGTGATCTGACCCAAGAAGCCCTTATCACACTTCCTTTGTAAACATACAACCCACTTTCGTAGCACTCTATGCCTTCATAAATACTTCCTAATATAAATCTATTTGTAAACCAGACTGCAATGTTATTTTAGGCAAGTCAGCAAATAGCTCCTACACACAGCAACAGCCTGCTTTTGTTTTTAATACTCACTGTTCTATTGTTTTTAAAGCTTTGGATTTTGGCTGGAAATCCAGGCCACCCTGAATTTAGCAGCAGAACTTTCACTAAGTTCAGTCTGATCTGGATTTCAACCTAAATGCCTAATGTTGCTAATGTGGGATGTGGTAAACTTGATCATCAAGTTTTTTATGGCCACAACAGATGTTCCTTCTTTTAGACCAATGGAAAGCTACAGAACGTCATCCACCCTCTAAAACAAAAATACAAGCATTTGTTTACAGCTCAATTCCAGGAATACGAATTGAATTAGCAGCTGTGAAGTTTGTTCTTGTTTACTTACAAATAAACACGTGCACAGTTCTCACTTTTCCCCCAAAAATCACAATACTGTCTGGATCATATTTTCCCTATACAGTAACAATATTTTTAACAGCTTAATACTGCATTATAATTTGTTTAGCACAATCAAAATATCAGTATGGTATTTTTGACATGGTTTTTAAAAAATGTGGGGTTTGGGTTTTTTTTTTTTCTCATGCCTAGTAGACCACGTTTTGGATATATATTTTGTATTTTTGTAGACTTCTAATTTTAGTTGACTATAATACAACACTCTTATAATCACAATCAAAGGCACAAACTATAGAAAATGAAGATAGTAACTACAAATATTTTCTTCCTGCTGGTGACATTCAACGAATTTTCAAATGGGCATAAAATGTTGCAAGACTAGTGCCTTCTCCCAAAGCAGGAGAACAATCGTGATAGTGTAGTAACTGTGAAATGAAGCTTTCTAATAAAAGGAGCAAGAAAATTATTCTTTGATTTGATAGGTGCCATCCCATCTCTGGGGTAAATATCCAATTGTTCTTCTATTCTTCTATTCTTAATACATACTGAGGAGGAGATAGAATAGGAAAAAGACTAGGAAGGCAAGGCCTTTGTGTAAAAGGAATAGAAGCCTCATTAAGCATGCATCTGTTACTTAGGAATGAAAATACCTTACACCTTTTTCCTTGTCTTTCCTTAACTGACCTGATTTCAGGAGTCACAGCACTGTTTTTATTGCAAAAAAAAAAAAAATCAATTATTGTGTCCTTGCTTAGTCTTCAGCTTACGTGAAGCTGTTCCTCTGCTTTGCTGACAGCCAAGCCCTCCTCTCTGCTTTGATAAAGTGCTGCAGCTCTGTCAGGATGGGATGTACCAGAGCAGTTGAGCTGACTGAGCACCTCGCTGCTTCCACACAGCTGGTCTCAGTACACTCTCCTTGCCCTGGCACTTTTTGAATCTTTGCCCAATTTAACTCACAAAAACAAGCCACCTGCCCATTTTATATAGTTTGCCTATTGTATTCTTTGGATTTGTCCTCTGAATGTTTTCTGTGACCTGTCATTACTGACTGACATGCTGTCAAAGCAGTTTAACAGTCTCACAGGCCTAAGATGTATCCCAGGAGAGTATCTAGCTGAATGGCCAGGCCCTGAGGGTTGTGATCAGTGGCACAAAGTCCATCTGGAGACCAGTCGCTACTGCTGTACCTCAGATGTTGATACTGGGTCCAGAACCGTTGAGTATCTTCATTAACAACCTGGACAGTATACATACAGTACAATACTGGGAGGAGTGGCTGATAGACCAGAGGCTTGTGCTGCCAAACAGAGGGACCTGCATAGGCTGGGGAAACAGGGTGGGAGAAATATCACAAAGTTCAATAAAGGGCATACCAAGTCCTGCCGCTGGGGAGGAACAACCCCAGGCACCAGTACATGCTAGGGATCAATCAGTTGGAAAGGAGCTTTACTGAGAAGGATCTGGGGGTCCTGGTGTGCACCAAACTAAGAATGAGGCAGCAGTTAAGTCCTCATGGCGAAGAGGGCCAAGAGCACTCTGAGGTGAATTAGGAAGAGCATTAACAGTAGGTTGAGGAAAGCGCAGCACTGCAGCACTGGTGAGGCCACATCTGTAGTGCTGTGTCCAGGTATAGACTCCCCATTACAAGGAAAGCATGGAGCTATTGGAGTGAGTCCAGCACAGGGCCATGAAAATGACTGAGGGACTGGAGCATATGTCATATGAGGAAAGGCTGGGAGAACAGGGAGTGTGCAGCCTGGAGAAGAGAATTCTCAGGGGAATCTTATCAATGTGTGTAAGTAAGTACCTGATGAGATAAACTCTTCTCAGTGGTGGTCAGTGACAGGACAAGAGGCATAAATAAAAAAGCATGAAATTCAATCCGAACACAGGAAAATACTTTTTCACTGTGAAGGTGACCAAGCACTGGCACAGGTTGCTCAGAGAAGTTGTGGAGACTCTGTCTTTAGAGACAGACAGAACCCAGCTGGGCAGCCCACTCCGGCTGACTCTGAAGGGGATGGACTAGATGATATGTAGAGGTGCCTCCCAACCTCAGCTTTGTGTGACTGTGATTTTGTCATCTGTAAATCATCTGTAGATACAATGTTTAGGTCACCTTGTGAAATTCTGGGGCATTACACAAATGGCACAGTGAGTCCCCATACTGCTAGGATATAGTCCATAGTTTATTAACTAGGAAATGAGGATGATGAGGAAATCAGCAACAAGACATGTATTTCCTTTGTAAAAGAAATAAAAAAAAGGACTAAGGAAAGACTGCCAAGTGATTTTTCTTCATCTATATAATATAAATTGAAGCAGATTCCTCCTTCACCTGCTCTATCCTGTAATGAACACCTCACACTTTTGCAAGAGGAAAAAGAGATTCCACATTTCAAAGGGTCATTGTAAAATACTAGCATTCCCAAAATGGATACCTGCTGAACGTGTTGTATTTTATAGATTCATCATTTGCTAATCTAACAAATTTATTAATCTAACAAATGTTAGTGTAACACAATTATATGCTCCAAAATAGTGTAGTTCAGAAAGATCAGTGATGCACAGATGGAAAATTGGGACGTAGCACAAATAGACTTACAATACTAATGATAGAAAATGACATTGTACATGGAGTGTGCAAATTACCTGGGATTGTGAAGTGGAACATACCAAAATAGCATACCTGTTGTTATGTTAACTGATGTTATCATTAACTATGAGACATATTATCAGTTTTCAAATGTGCAAGTTGGAGCTGTCAAGCTGGAATAAACCTTGTAATTTATTTTTTTTTATAACTATTTGATATCTTACTGATGTCTGCTTTACACATCCTCATGGCAGACAAAGAGGATTTTGAAATTAACCTTTAGGTTGTCCCTAAGTGATTAAGACCGTGGTCACATGAGTAATTCAACCCTCTAATTATCTGAAATATCTCAGTTGAAAAAGAAAACAGCAGGCTGTGAGCAGATAATATAATCCTTAAAAGTAATTTAGTTGCTCCCCATCAGTGGTAGATCTTCCCTAGATAAGCCAGAGCTAAATTCATCTCATTTTCAGATGCATGCATTCCTGTGCACTCCCTGCTCCTTCTTGAGCCCTTCAAACAAGCAGCCGGTTTGTTTGGAGAGCTGCCACAGTGCAACCTGCTCCATGGCCAAGCCTTGCCATTCCCATGCCCGTTAGCTCAGGCTCAGCTGGGGCTCTGAGACTTGACAACCTCAGCTGAAATGCCAAGGCAGACTAAGCCAGCCCTAGACTAGAACCAGTCAGTGCATTGGTCATTTTGGCTTTGCCCTTCCTGTCGCAGTCGCCCTGGCCACGCGTTCGCATGTCCTCTGCAGCGCACTGTGCTGACTGCTCCCATCTGACCCTACGCAGAGGCGTTGCAGTGGTCTGGCAGAAAACTCAGACAGAAAGCCCCTCGGTTTCAATTCTCAAATCACAGGATGCATCATATTGGGCATTCTCGGCATCAGGTGCAGATGAGACTGCACAAAAGATACAGGAAAGGTAGAAGCAAGAAGGAAAAGTAGAAGAGTGGCTTTGAAAAGCTGTAAAGAAAATAGGGGTTAGGGAGACTGGGCCAGGAAACAAGTGGAGGGGTGACCTGTGCTGGATGGGCAACAAGCTGGGATTGTCTTCAGCAAAGACTGAAAGCTAGGAGGGAGAGACTGGTGTCTAGCAGGGGCAGGGAATACAGCTAGAAGAAGGGACCAGGACAGGAAAATTAGGATCCATTAGGTGAGGAGAATGGGAATGCAAACACTGACTTGGAGCCTGCAGAGGCAAAGTAGCACTTTTGGGGTCATGCTGAGAAGTGAACACTAGAACTGACTGGTGGTAAGTGAGGCTGCAATAAGCACTCAGGGATGGGGCAGAGACAGACTGGGAAGGCACTAGTAGAAAGAGATGATGGCTGGGGAAGGAGGGGCAAAATAATTTGTGCTTTGTGAAGGATACTCCTCATCTGTACTGAAATGGAGCCCAAGTTCCCATCTGACTCTCACCTTTTCCCTACTGTCAGCAAGCAGCTGTGAAACCTAATGCAGCGCTCCTGTCATGGTGCTCCTCCTCAGAAAGCCAGGACTTGCGACATCATTCTTGCTTTGGTAGAACAAACAGATGAGGTCTACGCAGTAGATTTAATCCTCCTGAAGAATCATGTTCAATCCACTTAATGTCAGTCATATCACAGAATATATTTTTTTTTCCTCCAGTTTACAGATTTTAAAACTACTACAAGTACCCACCTTTGGTTGCAAAACTATTGATCAGATATATAAAGCTATAGAGCATCTGGGTGAATCTGTGCAAAAGGTACAGCAGGCTGAGCAGGACCCTGTATTTTTGTTGAAGAAATACAAAACTATACAGAGAACAGTAGTGCCTCAGGGAAGCAGGTACTTAGGAAGAAAACATGCATGGGGTTTTTTTCCCCTTCTCACTAAAAGAGAGAGCCAGCACTTTCCACAAGTGCAAAAGTGGTTGTATTTGATGGATGTCTAGAGTGGTTGTTCCTAAAGCACACTGGCATTATCCTTAGGAGTATCCTGAGTCCTCCAAAGGGCTTCCAGTCCTAGAACTCTCTTGGCAAACAGTTTTGAATTACATGACCCCTTTGCTGAATATGTACCTCCTCAGCTGCTGGCAAATACTAACTGCATGTATCGACAGTGTAGTTGAAAGTTCAGCACATGTTTTTGTGTGGATGGCTTTATTCTACTTGGAAGGATTTGGGGGTGGAGGGAACAAACAGAACACAACTACGATACTTGCTGGCGTAGGTTACAAGAATAAAAATAGCTCATGACAAATACAAGGCATGGGAGCCTGAACTCTGCTTAGTGCGACTGAGAGTCCTGTACAGTTTGGGTGTCACTAGGAAAATGACCTCCCCCATCTTCTGTGGAGAGGGGAAACCTACAGTTCAGCACACCAAAGTACCCTTCCAGGTGACAGTAAAGTCGTGGAGAAAGGGTACAGTGGATAAACTATGACTAAAATAAACAAAAAGTGAATTTCTGGTAATTAAATTAATATGGGGAAAACAGAATTTGTCATTTTGTTTCTGTTGACTTCAGATTTTGTCAGGTATGGGTTGGTTAGATAGGCAAGGTCCCCGCTGCCTTGTATCTAAAAACTCCTAATAAGATCTTCACACCCATTCCAACTTCTGATAGACCATTGCTAATGACACGTACACATGGGATTTTAAACAAATTCTGTTGCACCAGAGCTTCAGAAAAAACCAACCAAACAAACAACAAACCACATGCATCTGATCATCAGGATTTCATTATGAAAGTCAGCAAAGCCACAGATGATTACTACCTGGACATTTGTGGACAGCCTTATGTGCCCACAGGCCATGTGGCATTCAGACAGCAAGTCTGAAAAGTGGGCTCACCAGAATCTCATGAGGTTCAACAAGGCCAAATGCAAGGTCCTGAACCTGTGTTAGGGCAATCCTTAGTATCAATATATTCTGAGGGATGAAGTGTTTGAGAGCAGCACTGTGGAGAAGAACTTGGGTGTACCAGTGGATGAAAAGCTGGACATGAGCTGACACTTGCAGACCAGAAGGTCAACCATATTCTGGGCTGCATCAAAAGAAGTGTGGCCAACAGGTTCAGGGAGGTGAGTCTGATGCTCTACTCTGCTCTGATGAGACCTCAC